>SNQJ01S0027930.1:2850-19571 GCA_010110895.2 Picea sitchensis
TAATGAAAGAATGAGGAAATAAGAGGAATTATGACAATCATATACATATATGCATATCTGAAATGAAGTAATAAACAACAAACCATAACAAGAGAAGTGATAACGGAGTTCGACACAAAATTGCCTACATCTCTGGGCCTTTGTCTCAGTGGGGGAGGCTTCTTTATTTCTGTTCAAAGCTCAAAAAATACATCGCAGCAGTGCCATTTGGCTACAAGACTGATCTGGTCATGTTCTTCTAGATCTCTAGAACCCAGCAGAAGAAACGACATGCAAAACGGATGACCGAAGCTCCCAGAAATGGCCCGCAAGCGTCTGCTCCTCAACAACTTCCCTGCATAAAAATGGCTTTGGCTTGGCTTACCTTCAACATAACTCTGCTCTGACTGTCCTCCATGACCTCAAATAGGCCTGGTTTTTATAGATCTGAAGTTGGTTATCCATCCCCAACTTCCTCCCAAAATCTGGGCTCAAATAGGGCTCAAAATGTCCCAATAATGGATAAAATCCATTAATTACAAGCAAAATTAATTAAAAATCCATTTGTTATAGTTTAAAAACCCAAATAAATTTAAATATATGGCGCAACCCCCTTTCCTCCATGTCATTGGTCACTTAGGCACCTCCATGTGGCCAAGCTCTATCCCCGTGGTGCACTAGCCTCCCTGTGTCCGAGCTGGCTACTAGTCTTATGGCGCGTGGATAGGACCGCGACTAACAATATATAACCCCCCGCGCTCTTTTTGGTGGACAGGTCCTGATTGTATGGGATCGTTCAAGAACCAAGGGTCGGGCCCTATCTGCATACACCCCCAATGGTCGTATGGTTATGTGCAAAAAGGGTCATGACTGGGGCTGGGGCTTAGCCACAGCCCTATCCTTCACCAAAGTAGCGCCTGTTCTAACTTAAATATTTTATTTACCATATCATTGTTAAGAACCAACAGTGGAGTGGGTGGTTAGCCCGGTCCTGCCAGTCCGTAGCTCGGTGGAGGTCGGGGGTTCGACTATGTGTCAAATGTTGATTTGCCAACATGTCTTCCAAGGTGTCTGCCCAGTCATGCCCAGTCAACAACTGTATCTCCATGTCAGCGTGCCACTGTAACTGCCACGTAAGCTCATGCCACATGTCACCCTTTGACTAGTCTAAATCACTTATCATACACCCCGTCACCTACCACATGTCATCTCCAGATGCTGCCACGTCATCTGTATGGACTGTACAGTCAAACCCTTTTTTTTTTTGCCTGTTTGGGTTTTCGATCAGAATGCGATATCTTTCGCATACGAAGCCCGTTTGACGAAGTAAATATATGTATGGAATCAAGAAGACGAGACAGATGCAATGGAATTGGTTTCGTCTGATTCTGAGCACTTTAATTTTTGAGCCTTTTTGAGCCCTGTTAGACTCCTGGATCCGATTCTAGATCAATCTCCCATGGAGTGATTAATCTACCTGCCTGCTCTTCGGATTCTTCTACTGCCAGCTTCAGTGTTGAAGCTTCCTCAACTTCCTAGCTGAAAGCATTGAGCCATTCCTCAGAATGCTCATTGTCCTCTCCTGCTTGGGAAGCCTCAGATATCTGCTCCAATTCCTCTTTGACAGTCTCAGCTAGCTGTCCTTCTGTTGTTGCTGCACCTGCAACACACATTTATGCCTCCTCTTGGGAAAATGGTAGGAATATATGAATTCCCCCAATCATTAGAAGGTCCCTCAGATCCTCCTCTTCTGTCAGCTGCACCTGTTGATCCAAATCCATCTCTGAATTTATGAGACCGTCAGATAGTCTCATCCGCTCATCCCTGCCCACTTGGCAATATGGGATGACTCTGCTACCCTCCTGGCAGTCTATGGAATCAACTGATCCCATCTCTGTTCCCTTTCCCTCCTGGCATTCTGGAAACCTTCTGCTGCCCACCTGGCAGTCCATGAGATCCCACAATGATCTCGATTCATTGCCCTCCTGGCAATGTGAAATTCTCTGGCTGTCCTCATGAGAGTCTTTGAGATCCTGCAGCGATCTCAGTTCTTTGCCCACCTAGCAATTTGGAATTTCCTCTCTGCCCTCCTGGCAGTTCTTGAGATCTTCAGTCGATCCCATTTCATCGTTACTACTGAGACTTCTCCCAGTCTCTGGTTTACATATCTAAACCCTTTTCTCTGGTCCATTGAGGTTTTCCGCATACCTCAACCATCCTCTTATCAGCCTACACTGTCTTATGATCATTAGCTGCTTGACTGACCATTTTTCTTTTGCCTTCTTCATGGGCCATTCATACACCCACCTTGGCTTGTCTTTCTGCTACATTCGCAATGCAAGCTTTTCTATGTCTTCCCTTATATCAACGATCTCTTTATCTATTTCTACAATCTTTTCTGCTTTTCTATTCCTCCTAGCATACCTACGGCCTTAAGTAGCCATGTTGTTGTCTCTGTCTGCCCTCCTGGAAAATCTGTTGCTCACTCCGACAACCCCGAGTGTTTCAGCATGTTCTTAGAGTCCTGCTGACTGTCTTCTTGATTGTTTCCTACCTGCAAACAATCACCATAGAGTCTTCAACAACCCTATCTTCCTTTGCCTCGCTTCACCTCAAATATACAAGTGAAGTCCTACTCTGATACCACTTGATGCAGACGCAGACGTGTTCTACGTCTACTCACAGGATCGTTCAATCACCAAGTGAGCCGAAGCGGCTCTTCTAACTCCCTCTAGAATCACTGTGAAAAATACGATCCACGGGTCCTTTCTTTTCCTTCACGGCCCCGAACATGACCATGAACAATTTCCCCACAGGAAATGCAAACTTCGGTTTTCGGGGTTTCTTAATTCCCGATGTCACGAGAACCCTTGTCCCCGCTATCTTTTGATTACCGAATTTCTGATTTGTCGAAACGATTCAACAACATATAGCCCCCAGGGCTACCTCCTGGTCCACATGACCATATCTCATATGACCGCGACTATATTTCGGGGTTTCGCGACCCAAGCGCTCAACCTCTTGTCCTCTGGACCCCCGAAATACCGATATGCGAAATGTCGATTGAAAATTTCCTGGCCTTCTCCTTCTTCGCGATTTCGGGCTTTCAAATGTCGAAATGCATTGGACCTCTTGTCCTCAGAATTCTTGATCCTCCAAATCCCGATTTCCCGAATTGCTATTCTTTTCCAGGCTTTCCACCTTTTCGCGATTTCGAAACTTCTATTCCTGAAATGCACGTGTCTCCTGTCTTCAGGATTCGTGAAACGTCGAATCATAAAATTCCGAAATGGCTCTCCTATCAGGATTTTCCCCAAATTCTTGGATTTTCGCCACGTGTCCCAACCGATGGACGGTTTGTATTTATTTCTTGTTTTCGCCATGGAGATTCCCGATCTCCTGTCTTCGAGACTTCAGATATCCCGAACGTCGATATCCTGATGCGTTGATGCCCTTCGGGAATTTCACCTTCCTGTTCACGAAGTTTAAACCTCGTGCAACTCCTGTCAGATCCAACGGCTGACGGGTAATTGGACCAAGATCCGACAGTCCATATCCTTTCTGTAATGTCCCCAAGGCTGAGCCCTTTATAAACCTGATGTATGAAACAAATTGTACATATGTGTTATAGGCTGGTGAGCCAAGTTCCTATAAGCTGTAGGCTTATGTGTTNGTCGATTGACAATTTCCTGGCCTTCTCCTTCTTCGCGATTTTGGGCTTTCAAATGTCGAAATGCATTGGACCTCTTGTCCTCAGAATTCTTGATCCTCCGAATCCCGATTTCCCGAATTGCTATTCTTTTCCAGGCTTTCCACCTTTTCGCGATTTTGAAACTTCTGTTCCTAAAATGCGCGTGTCTCCTGTCTTCAGGNCCGAATTCTTGGATTTTCGCCACGTGTCCCAACCGATGGACGGTTTGTATTTATTTCGTGTTTTTGCCATGGAGATTCCTGATCTCCTGTCTTCGAGACTTCAGATATCCTGAACGTCGATATCCTGATGCGTTGATGCCCTTCGGGAATTTCACCCTCCTGTTCACGAAGTTTAAACCTCGTGCAACTCTTGTCAGATCCAACGGCTGATGGGTAATTGGACCAAGATCCGAGGGTCCATATCCTTTCGCCTGTGCACTCCTCTGTTGCATTGCCTCCTGGACATGAAATATTCTCAACGGTCCATATCTCTCCGGCTGGATACAATGGCACCTGTTACTCCTCCCGAGCTTCTACACGTTCTTCCCAAACTTGGAAGAATTCCAATTTCTCAAAGGCCTCAACCTTTTCCTTCTTTCTTCTCTGTGAACTCTTCGACATGAGTCCTCCCGCGCGTAAATGAAAATGTTGTCCCTCCTGGTCTTTGGGAACCCTAAACTCTTCAAAAAGTCCTATGTCTTCTTCACTCCTTTCAGTTAGGCTCTGTGCACTGAAAGCACTACTCCTCTTGAGCTTCACGCCCGAATCCTTGAAGGATTCTGACTCCTGCGTCTTTACAAGGTCTCTGCGCACATAAAGCACTATTCGTCCTGAGCTTTTATTTTCACCCAGACTTCTAAGGAACTCAGTCCTTCTTCTTCTCCTGCATATGGAGAATTTGGGTGCCCTTCTGGCTATCCCTCTGCTCAAGCAACCTTTTTTTGAGGGTTTCAGGGTGTTCAACAACCCTGCGAAGATCCCTCTTCTTGGACTCTTCTTCAAATTCCAGAACTCAAAGAGTTCTTTTCTCCTATGCCTATCTGCACATCTACTCAATTCCCTCCTGGCAGATTATTTTCTCACATAACATCCATTATTTATGTCTTCTGTGTCCTCCTTACACCTCCTCAATGCCCTTCTGGCAGAGCTCTCAGAATCCTTAGTGATTCTAGTTATTCTGTCTGAACTCACAGCAGAGTTCTTCCTCAACATTCTGTGCCTATGCTCAATTCCCACTTGGTAGAGCTTTACAGAAATCAAAGAGAGTTTCTGTCTGCAACTGTGTCTCTCCTACACAACCTTGCCTCCAAGGTATTCAACAACCTTGAGGTCTTCCTCTGAGTTGTTGATTTCAACTTCCGTTCCCACCTGGCACACCTCTATCTGACTCCGTAGAGTTCAGAAATGCACCCTCTGTGCATGACTATCATAACCTGTAGCGTTCTGTCACACCCTCCTAGTGTGAAGCCCCAAAGACCTCTCAAGCCTGAAACCAGAACAACTCCTGCAAATTCATAAACATAACATACATTCACAACATATAAAGAACACTCATAGACATTCATTCAACACAGATAATATGCAAGAAAAAACTGCTATTTATACTAAAATGGAAAATGCCTATTTACAATGGTGTTCTTGAGCATGACCTGTAACAAGGTCTCAGCTCCTTCTCTATCTCACGCTGGCTCAATCATTCTACCAACTATTACAAAATGAGATCCCAAAAGATCTTTTTTACTTGAGGGGGATCTTCGAGCTCTTCCCTCCAAACCTCAACTACTCTATTCAATTACATTCAATGGCTGTCTAGTCCGGAGATCGGATCTAGATCACAACCTTACAAAAACATTAAAATCCTATTTACTTCTATGCCTGTGCAAAGCACGACTTCCCAGCTCAACAACTTAAACATTTAATTACACTCATTCAAATTTTAAATGAGGACTGTGCCTCTCTTCAACATGCGATTTGAATTCGCTGACATGGATGGCTGGCTAGCTGGCTGACGTGAGATGATGCTCCTGCATCATACTCCTCAGCTGCAAAAATCATGAGCTCCTGCTCATGAGATTCCACCCTCAGCTGTGGAAATCCTCCTAGATCCCAAACAAATTCTTGGAGCTGTCTCCCCGCTCCTTTCCCTCTCCGTTGCTGCTGTTGTTGTTGCTACTATTTCCTTTCTTCTACCTAGTGCCTCCTTTCTAGCAGTCTCTGATGACTCTATCATCAGACTTCTGATCCTCTCGATCACTTCGTCAAGCTGCTCCAGTGGCTGGCTCTGGTCATGCAGTCCCTTCAGCTGAATTTTTTTCATGAAATTGGTTAGATCATATGATCCCCCATGCCTTCTTCTTCATCTTATGTGGCCTCAACTTGCCACGCTACTACAAATTCCATCTCTGTAGTCTTCTCTTGACTGACCTATTGTTCAGTCACCTTCTCTGACAACTATTCTTTTTCCAGTTCTCTTGCTGGCCCTGGATTGTTCAGCCAATCCTCTAACATCTTCAACTCCATCTCCCATGGAGTGATTAATCTACCTGCCTGCTCTTCGACTTCTTCTGCTTCCAGCTTCAGTGATGCATCTTCCTCAGCTTCCTGGCTGAAAGAATTGAGCCATTCCTCAGAATGCTCATTCTCCTCTCCTGCTTGGGAGGCCTCAGATATCTGCTCCAATTCATCTTTGATAGTCTCAACTAGCTGTCCTTCTGTTGTTGCTACACCTGCAACACAGATTTCTACCTCCTCTTGGGAAAATGGTAGGAATATCTGAATTCCCCCAATCATTAGAAGGTCCCTCAGATCCTCCTCTTCTGTCAGCTACACCTGTTGATCCAAATCCATCTCTGAACTTATGAGACACTCATATAGTCTCATCCGCTCATCCCTGCCCACCTGATAGTATGGGATGACTCTGCTGCCCTCCTGGAAGTCTATGGAATCAACTGATCCCGTCTCTGTTCCCTTGCCCTCCTGGCATTCTGGAAACCTTCTGTTGCCCTCCTGGCAGTCCATGAGATCCCACAATGATCTCGAGTCATTTCCCTCCTGACAATGTGAAATTCTCTGGCTTTCCTCATGACAGTCTGTGAGATCTTACAATGATCGCAGTTCTTTGCCCACCTGGCAATTTGGAATTTCCTATTTTCCCTCCTGGCAGTTCTTGAGATCTTCAGCCGATCCCATTTCATCCTTACTACTGAGACTTCTCCCAGTCTCTAGTTTACATATCTGAACCCTTTTCTCTGGTCCATTAAGGTTTTCCTCATACCTCAACCATCCTCTTATCAGCCTACGTTGTCTTATGATCATTAGCTTCTTCACTGGCCATTTTTATTTTGCCTTCCTCATGGGCCATTCATACACCCACCTTGGCTTGGCTTTCTGCTCCATCCACAATGCAATCTTTTCTATGTCCACCCTTATATCAGCGAGCTCTTTATCTATTTCTACAATCTTTTCTGCTTTGCTCTTCCTCCCAGCATACCTACGGCCTTCAGTAGCCATGTTCCTCTCTCTGTCTTCCCTCCTGGCAAATTCGTTGCTCACTCCGGCAACCCCGAGTGTTTCAGCCTCTTCCTATAGTCCTGCTGACTGTCTTCTTGATTGTTGCCTACCTTCAAACAATCACCACAGAGTCTTTAGCAACCCTGTCTTCCTTTGCCTCACTTCACCTGAAATATACAAGTGAAGTCCTGCTCGGATACCACTTGATGCAGACGCATACGTGCTCTACGTCCGCTCACAGGATCGTTCAATCACAAAGTGAGCCAAAGCGGCTCTTCTGACTCCCTCTAGAATCACTGTGAAAAATCTGATCCACAGGTCCTTTCTTTTCCTTCACAGCCCCAAACACGACCATGAACAATTTCCCCATAGGAAATGCAAACTTCAGGTTTCAGGGTTTCTTAATTCTCGATGTCACAAGAACCCTTGTCCCCGCGATCTTCTGATTACCGAATTTTCGATTTACCGAAATGATTCAACAACATTTATCCCCCAGGGCTACCTCCTGGTCCACATGACCATATCTCATAGGACCGCAGCTCTATTTCGGGGTTTCGCAACCCAAGCGCTCAACATCTCATCCTCTGGACCCCCGAAATACCGATATGCAAAATGTCGATTGGAAATTTCCCGACCATCTCCTTCTTCGCGATTTTGGGCTTTCAAATGTCGAAATTCATTGGACCTCTTGTCTTCGGAATTCCCAATCCTCCGAATCCCGATTTCTCGAACTACTATTCTTTTTCGATCTTTCCACCATTTCGCGATTTTGAAACTTTCGTTCCCGAAATGTGCGTGTCTCCTGTCTTCAGGATTCGTGAAACGACTAATCTTGAAATGTCGAAATGGCTCTCCGATAGGGATTTTCCCCGAATTATTGGATTTCCGCCACATGTTCCAACCGATCTACGGTTTGGATCTATTTCGCTGTTTTCGCCATGGAGATTCCTGATCTCCTGTCTTCGAGACTTCAGATATCCCGAATGTCGATATCCTTATGCATAGATGCCCTTCGGGACTTTCACCCTCCTGTTCACGAAGTTTAAACCTCGAGCAACTCCTATTAGATCCAACGACTGACGGGTAATTGGACCAAGATTCGACGGTCCATATCCTTTCTCCTGTGCACTCCTCTGTTGCACTACCTCCTGGACGTGAAATCTTCTCAATGGTCCAGATCTCTTTCGCTGGATCTAATGGTAGTTGTTTCTCCTCCCGAGCTTCTGCACGTTCTTTCCAGACTTGGAATAATTCCAATTTCTCAAAGGCCTCAACCTTTGCCTTCTTTCTTCTCTGCGAACTCTTGGACTTGAGTCCTCCCGTGCGTATATGAAAACACTGTCCCTCCTGAGCTTTGGGAACCCTGAACTCTTCAAAGAGTCCTGCGGCTTCTGTACTCCTTGTAGTTACACTCTGTGCGCTGAAAGCACTACTCCTCCTAAGCTTCACGCCTGAATCATTGAAGGATTCTGACTCCTACGTCTCTACAGGGTCTCTACGCACATAAAGCACTATTCGTCCTGAGCTTTTCTTTTCACCCAGACTTCTAAGGAACTCAGTCCTTCTTCTTCTCCTGCAAATGGAGAATTTGGGTGCCCTTCTGGCTATCCCTCTACTCAAGCAACCTTTTGTTGAGGGTTTCAGGGTGTTCAACAACCCTGCGAAGATCCCTCTTCTTGGACTCTTCTTCAAATTCCAGAACTCAAAGAGTTATTTTCTCCTATGCCTATCACCACATCTACTCAATGCCCTCCTGGCAGAGTATTTTCTCACAGAACATCCAACAGTTTTGTCTTCTGTGTCCTCCTTACACCTGCTCAATGCCCTTCTGGCAAATCTCTCAGAATCCTTAGTGATTCTGGTTCTTTTGTCTGAACTCATAGCAGAGTTCTTCCTCAGCACTCTGTGCCTATGCTCAATGCCCACTTGGTAGATCTTTACAGAACTCAAAGAGAGTTTATGTCTGCAACTGTGTCTCTCCTACACAACCTCGCCTCCAAGGTATTCAACAACCTTGAGGTCTTCCACTGAGTTGTTGATTTCAACTTTTGTGCCCACCTGGCACGCCTCTGTCTGACTCCGCAGAGTTCATAAATGCACCCTCTGTGCTCGGCTATTAGAACCTGTAGCGTTTTGTCACACCCTCCTGATGTGAAGACCTAAAGACCTCTCAAGACTGAAACCAGAACAACTCCTGCAAATGCATAAACATAACATACATTCACAACATATAAATAACACTCACAGACATTCATTCAACATAGATAATATGCAGGAAAAAACTGCTATTTATATTAAAATGCCAAATGCCTGTTTACAATGGTGTTCCTGAGCATNCAATCATTCTACCAACTATTACAAAATGAGATCCCAAAAGATCTTTTTTACTTGAGGGGGCTCTTCGAGCTCTTCCCTCCAAACCTCAACTACTCTATTCAATTACATTCAATGGTTGTCTAGTCCACAGATCAGATCTAGATCACAGCCTTACAAAACATTAAAAGCCTATTTACTTCTTTGCATGTGCAAAGCAAGACTTACTAGCTCAACAACTTAAACATTTAATTACATTCATTCAAATTTTAAATGAGTACTGTGCCTTTCTTCAACACGCAATTTGAATTCGCTGACGTGGCTGGTTGGCTGGCTAGCTGATGTGAGATGATGCTCCTGCATCATCTAGTTACTCATTCATTGATTTTAACCAATTTACATCTTCAGTAACGTCATTAAACTTCTTGGGTTCCACCATGGATATGAAGGCTATATGTGATTGCTCGGTGTCTTTGATTATCCTTCTCCTAGTTTGTACACCTTTGCCTTTCTCACCAATTTTCTGACTTTCAGGATGATTCTTTTGTGTAATTTTGGAGGAAGAAGTTGAGGCTGATTGTTGTTCTGGTTCTTCTTGTCTGGGTGTTTCTTCTCCATATGATTCTTGGACCTGTTCATGGTCATTTTCAGAACTGTCCTCTGTAGTAGACTCAATATTTCTCACCTCTCTTACTGGGACACCTTCATCAACCTTTAAATCAATGCAATCAACTAATTTATGCAATCTTTTATTAAAGCATCTATCTCCTTTACTATTGGTAGAATATCTTAAGAAGATGTTTTCATCAACCCTATCATCATACTTTCCAAGGTTTTCATTATTATTCTTTATGTATCACTTACTTCCAAATACTTTGAAGTGTTTGATTGAAGTAGGTCTTCCATACCATAGTTCATAAGGTGTATTGTCACTATGTGGTCTGAGGTGGGCTTTGTTAAGAATATGGATTGTTGTGTGTATTGATTCTACCCAGTAAGTTTGACCAATGTTCTTCTCATTCATCATTGACTCGGCCATTTGTTGAAGTGTTCTGTTTTGCCTCTCAACTACTCCATTGATTGAGTATTCTCTTTTGATCCCATTTTTATCACAAAATTCCTTGAAATCACTTGATATAAATTCTCCTCCTTTGTGTGATATTACTGCCTTTAATCTCTTGCATGTTTGATTCTCAGTTAAAGCCTTAAACATTTTAAATTTCTCAAATGCTTCATCTTTTTCTTTGAGAAAAGCAACCCAATTAAGTCTGGAGTAATCATCAATGATCAACATAAAGTAGTTTTCCGTCCAAGTGCCTTCTTGTCTTGATGGTCCACATAAATCCATATGAACTAATTGGAGTGGTTTCTCTATTGAAGTAGACCTCTTGGATTTAATCTGTGTCCTCGTTAGCTTTCCTACTTGGAAGGGTTTACACATAGAGTCTTGTGGCTTTGATATTCTTGGAAGATATTTTACTGCCTCAAGATTTTTGAGCTTGATTAAGTGATCAAATTTTAGATGTCCAAGTCTCCTATGCCATAACCATATTTCATCATGTTTTCTTAGATGAAACTCTTCTTTATCTTCTTTCAACACATATACATTATTTTTTGTCATTATGCCTTTAGCCACGACTTGTCCTGAGTTTGCAGACTTTATCTTACAATCCTTGGAAGTGAAAACCACTTCACATCCTCTGTCACACATTTGACTTACACTGTGCAAATTATGTTTCATCTCATCTACAAGAAGAACATCTTGGGATTTTCCTTTACCATTACTCAAACTCACCATCCATTTACCCTTGATTTTACTTGGCTCATCATTTCCAAAGCTTACATTTCCTTTTTTTCTTTTACTTATAGTCAGAAACTTATCATTGTCTCCTGTCATGTGCTTGGAACATCCACTGTCTATATACCAGGGATATTTTTGTTTTTGAGCTGAAAGTACTAGACCAAAAATTTCACTATCTTTCTTTTTTCATGTGCAAGCATTTCTAGCTAAGGGATTTATCCTTGGATCTTCCTTGTACTTCTTCAGATGGAAGTTTGCAGCTTTGTGGCCGAAGTTATGACAATTATAATATTCGATCTCATTGTTCAACAGGTCAAAGTGATTGGTGCTACGTTTTCTACTCAATGGATGCTTAGTTCTATGTTGTAAAGATTGTTTGTTTCTTGACCTCCTCAGTTGCATGTCTCTAAACTTAATTTGACAATTTGCAATCTTATGACCAAAATTAGAATAGTAAAAATGTAACCATGGAAGAGATTTTGGTACCTGAAGGATGGCCTTCTTCTTGTCATTTGTTTCTCCATCTTCTGATATCCTTGTTTTTTATCAAGGATCGTCTTGTCTTTATTAGATTTTGGTGACATAGTACTCACATGGTCTGGTTGTCTGCTGACTTGGAACTTGATCATATTTACTGGATCTTTGCTTTCTTTCTATCTGTTGCTTGAACCACTTATATAACCTAAATCAATATTCAATAAGGGAGAACTCTGTTTTCTCATAATGTCATTTAGTTCTGCTGAGGCTTTAATTCTTGGAAGATTTGGAGATACAATGCTTTAAATTTCTCCATCTCTTTTCTGGTTTTTACTACCTCTTCTTCCAAGGCTTCACATCTTGCCTTCTTTTCCGATAACTTTTGTTTCAGAATGTCCTCTATTTTCTTTGCCTCTTCTAATTCCACTTTTAGAAGGGAAAATTCTTCATTAGGTTTTTTATTGTCTTTCTCGAACTGTATCAACAATTGTTTTTTTCTTTTTCTTCTTAGATCCGAGTCTAGCAATTTATTCTAAAGCACTGAGCAGTTCTCCTTCCAATTCAACCACAACTGCTTCATCGTCAACATCGCTTCATGTGATTTTATTATCATAATCCTCTTTGGCCATAAGCATAAAGTCATTAACCTTATCTTCACATGAAGAGTCACTATCTATGTCTTCTGAAGAGTCATCATTGTTTTCACATAAACTTTTCTTTTTACCAAATCTCTTGGGTTTGTACTTCTTTTCACCTTTAGAATTATGATCCTTCTTCTTGTATGGAAACTTAGATGCAAAGTGACCTATATTTCCACAGTTGAAACATTTGAAGGGTAATTTTCCTTGGTACTTTCCTGATCCTTTATTTCGTTTTCTCACAATTTTTTCTTCAATTTCATCAGGTTCATAATCCTCATTCTTATCTTCTTTAAATGATGCTTCTCTAGATGTGAGTTTATCTTTACCTATCCTCATTTCATAGGCAGTCAGAGTTCCTAGTATTTGATCAATAGACAGAGCTTTTAGATCATTAATTTCTTCTATAGTAGAGACCTTTGGGTTGAACCTATCTGGAACAGATCTCAAAATTTTATGAACTAAAGAGACATCCTCAATTGTTTCACCAATTCCTATCATTTCATTTACTAGTTCTTCAACTCTCAGAAAGAAATTCCCAACAGTTTCATCCTCTTTCATCTTTAGTTGTTCAAACTGTAATCTGTAGGTTTGAAGCTTGGCATCCTTTACCTTCTCATTACCTTCATAATTGCTAATGTGTTTGTCCCACATTTCTTTGGCAGATTCTAAGTGCATAGTTTTTACAAATTCTTCTTCTGCAAGCCCACTCAGAATAACATTCATAGCCTTAGTGTTGAATCTGAATTCTAGCTTGTCATCCTTAGAAGCTAGTACAAATGGATTTACATAACCAATATCTACCACATCCGAGACATCTACACCTAAAGACATTGTGTAGGTTCTCATCCTAACTTTCTAGAAGGCAAAGTTTGTTCCATTGAACATGGGGGCCTTATCGGTTGAAGTTACTTCATGGATAGTCATGTTTAAGCTCTAGGATCTACCCTTAGATAAAATGAACCCGCTCTCATACCAATTGTTGGACAACTGAGAGGGGGGGTGAATCAGTTGCTACTGTTCTTAAACAATTATGTCCATTTTAAAATCTTTACAGAACACTCAATGACGATCACAATAATGCAGGGAAGTAAGTAATAGAAAATTTCAACATCAATAACACACATAAAATATACATCGACAGATATTTCCTGAGGAAACCCATAAAGGGAAAAACGTTTTCTTCTTGATATCATAAGTTATCTTTATTTTCTGTACATTATCATTCTTGTGAGCTCCAACTCCTCTTGAGGCTACAACCTCTGTTTTACAAGCAACAACTTGTTGAGAGAACCAACTCTCTAGTTTCTCTAGCACCCACTAGAAGGAAGCACCAACTCCCTGAGTGTTCCAACACCAACTGGATGGAAGCACCAACTTCTAGTCACACATGCACCAACCTGTATAACAGAGAACAATAGTTCTCCCTTGCACCTCCCTACCACCCTAATTTTTTTGGCTGCAACCAGATGGAAGCTACAACTCCCTGTGTTCAAGAACCCACTTGAAACTCCGAGCACAAAAGTCCTCCCTAGCACCACCCTACCACCCTAAAATACAGATCTTTGATTTCTGCAATTTATTACAGTGATACAATATTTACCAATGGCTTACCAGTCTTGTCATTGTTCTGATACACTGCTTTGCTCTGCCTACGTCGGTGTCTTGTTGCTCACATCTTCTTGAGATTTCTGATCTTCTTCTCTGTCTCTGCATGCACACCTCAACTTTCTCTTCCTCTTTCAGATACACATATTTGTTCTATGTCATGCTTATTATCTTTATGCTCTGTGTATCATTTCAATTCTATGCACTACGCCTCTTCTGTGTGTTTCATCTGCTGCACACATCATCGTTCTCCCCTCATGGATAACTCTCAACTAAAGAAACCATATCTTCTATATTATTCATATATTTATCACGATAAGTCCTTTTCTAGATCATCCACCCAATTCATCGTCTTCTTTAGTGGTTATACTGAGTCTGTTCATCATTAGTGTCTTATCCTGAGATTCTTTGCCTTCTCTGGTAGTTACAGTGTTCAACGCTTTTCCATCTGTCAATTGTCTAAATGATGAATCTTCATTCCACTGGTAGTTATAGTCTTCGATGTTTTTCCATCTGTCAATTTTCTAAATGATGAATCTTCATTCCATTGGAAGTTACCTTGAGACTCTTCAGCTCCTCTGGCGATGACACTCAAGATCGTCAAATTCTCTGGCAGATACAATCAGTCTAGTTCTAGTAGTTATAATCAGTCATTTCTGGTAGTTACAGAGAGAACCTCTATGCACTCGTCCCTTTGGTGCCTTTTCCCTTCCTGAGAAAAACTTCGTAGTGGGCGCTAGATTTTCTGGCTAAGCCCCTTCCTTTCACTTGACCACGAGAGTGACCATACGCCTAACCAAACAGTCGTTTCGCAATCTTGGTGATCTTTGATGTGGATCCTAGTGACATGTAAGATCCTCCCTTAATCTTCCGATGATGTCACCTTTCTATGACCATGGGCCAATCAAAAGGGTACTTCGTGATTTCGCATTTCGCGATCTGCTGTGGCGAGTTTCCTTGATTCTCCCAACTCACAATCTACGAAGTGGAACTTAGGAACATGCTAGATCCTCCCTTATTCTCCACTGATGTGACCTTGGCTATGACCAGGGGCCAAACCAATGAGCGCTTTGCGATTTCACGTTTCGTGATCACGAATCTTAGAGAACCTCCCTTCTTCCGAGTCCCGAATGCGTGACTTCAATCACCTCAGATCAACGGTCTGAGTTTTCCCATGACTCAACGGTCGAGATCACTTCTGTGCTCTTCACAATTTCGCGACTCGCAATGTCAAATCTTAGGGAACCTCCCTTATTCTGAGTTCTGAACTTGTGCTTTGCGAGACCAACGGTCCATATCTCTCTGCGATCGATGACTGTGATCAAATCGCAATTTCGCGTGTCGGTTGCTTGAACGTAAGCCAACCCCGACTCTTCCAACTCCTGATTCCCGATTCTTCGAAACTACTTTATCGGCTGCCATGTGTCCTTCCCAGATGAACAACTAGGATTGTTGCAGCTCCCAGCAAGTTGGGTATTTTGATCCTGCCTTCTCGATATTTGTGAGTGTCAGATTAATGACTCATAACTCCCCATGATATAATGGTTGAGAATGCATCCGAGGTGATCTTTAGATCAGACAAATCATATCCACTTCGGGAATGCGACATTCAGGACTTCGGGTATTTCGATTTTTCAAGTCGCCAAATATTTCGAAGTGAGAATCCCAGAACAATAAACTCCTCGTAATTATTAGACCCGAACTAAACATTGTTTGTCGATCATGTTCTCAGATCGACGACTCAGTCTTTCTACGATGCTTCTTTTCTAGCTTATCATGTCCTTCCACTCCAAACTGATCTGACGACTTTCATTTACTCTAGCTCTCTGTCTCTCCGGACTTCAGGTATTTCAAGTCTGAAACTAAAAAATCCTCGAAGTGATTTTATCCAGAGTTGAGGGTCGTGTTCCACCTGTCAGTCTTGACGATGGACGGTCCCTGCTTACTTCGGGACTTTGGGACTTTTACAAGTCCGCTCTCCTACAATCATCCAAATGATTAAACTTCATGAATTTATTTTTGGATCCAACGACTGTTGATCCTCGGTGCTCAGATCCAATGGATTAGATCTGCACTTCTTCTGTGTGCTTCCTCTGGTCACGGGACGTTGATCTAACGGTCATCGGGTATTCGGTATTAGTGATCCAACATCCATTGTCATTCCTCCTCCTGATATTACGCTTTCTTTTGAGTTGGAATAATTTATAAGTGTCAAAGGACTTGAGCTTTGATCCTTCTACAACTCATTATGACTTTGGGACTCGTATGCATTTCTGAGAACTGAAAGCGCTACTTCTTCTGAGCTTTGATCTCTGCATCCTGTGATTGTAATCATTCCATCATTGTTGTTGTTATTTTTGTTGTTCTTGCCTGTAACCAGGCCATCGATGTTGTTGTTCTTGCCTGTAACCAGGCCATCGATGTTGCTGTTCTTTCCTGTAACCAGGCCATCGATGTTGTTGTTCTTTCCATCGATGACAATCACACTCTTCCTATAAACATACCAACACTTCCATCTTCAGTGACATATGGACATCATCTAATGGACCCTGGAGAACTGCACTTTGTCTTACCCAGTCGTACTATCTCCTTCCATTGTAAGTCAGAAGGGATATCATAATCTATCATTTATTTGATTAGGATCTCCAGGTCAATGAAGGAAGCATATTTCATGACTGGTATTCCAATTTTGACTTCTTTGA
>SNQJ01S0027930.1:50713-80970 GCA_010110895.2 Picea sitchensis
TTTGGAGGCACTCTATTGTTTGGGTTTGTTGGCTTGATGTGTTGTGGTATTATTTTCCTTTGAGCAATCTTCTTTTTCCTTGCACAATCAAGTTAGTTTCAAGTTAGTTCTTTTTATTTTTCTTTGTCCATAGTTGTATCTTTTGTATCTAGTTGTACCTTTAGATATTCTTCTACTTTGTAGATAGTTGTTCATTTCATTTATTTGTATCTAGTTCTAATAGTAAATCGTGCAAAATAATTCTTTTGTAATTTAATTGTAATCTTTTGTAGATTATAAACACTCTTTAACTTAGTTGACCCCTTTGCCCAACCTTAGGCACTAGTCTTAGTTGACTAAGAGAAAGGGCTGTCTTTGCATTTAAAATATTGCACTTTGTATTGTTTGCCTTTCATATAGGCTAGATCTCCCCAACCTTTAAATAATTAAAAACAACTCCTAGAACACCTTAATCACTGACATAGTAACTAGGGTCTACCCCCCTTGGCTTCCCTAGGAGTAAGCCTAGATGGAAGAAGTTCAAGTCGAGGTAACAGTGGGATTGAACTTAAGCATTGTACCTCCAAGGACAGACTAAGTGGTTTGGACTTAGTCCACGTTAGCAAGTGTGTATAAGGACACAAACATGTTGGAATATTGAGCGATTAAGAATACAATTGCTTGCAAACCATTCAATTGATTCATTACAATGGTTTCCACTCTTTGTATACCCCATCGATGACCTCAACCATCAATTCTGAAGTGTTGGATTATTGTTTCAAAGTTGCACCTCATAGTACTACTCTACACACCCAATTCAATGTATCTTTGACAACATATACTGAACTACAACACGTGTATAAATTTATGTGCATGTATTTCTTTAATTCTTATGGTTATTCAATGGAAAGGCAAAGAGAAAGCGTTGTCATTCTTTTTGTTTGGGTATATTACTATATTGTGAATGAGTAAATTTTAATTGGTTGTAGCAGTGCATGAGCTAATGACTTAACTCATATGTATATAAATAATTTGCATGCATGAACAATGTGTATGAATGAAATGACAATCATCTTATTAATTGTTTGATTTATGACTGGGCATCATTGTTGGTATGGATATTTCTTCAGGAGATATACATATCTATATATTACATGTGTGGGCAATTGGATTAAAATGCTTGACATATTTTGCACAAACAAATTTGGAATGTGTGTCATTCAATTAACAATCGAAATCAGAAAATAGTTGGTTCTATAGGGAGCATATCCAAAGTCCACAATGTAGTGATATATAATATTGCTATAGTATGAACATGAAGGCATCCTCCTTTGCATACATATTAATAATTGCAGAAAGTAGTCTACTTGGTGGGACATTGGCCTTGGCATTATAAACCAGGTTACTAGAATAAAAAATGAACATGATTAGAACCATGTTGATGAATTACCTTGGCACCATAGTTGATTAAACAACCAATAAACCAAGCCTTGAAGCCACTAAGCAGAGCCATTTATTGTATGCATGTTTGGTGATTAATAATAGAGAAACTTGAACTCAGAGTATTGATTACTATTGCATTATTGACTAATTATTTTGTGTTTAATATTGCATCGAGATTAGAAACCTTGAAATAAATTATGAAGATTATAGATCTCTACATAATTCTGAATAAAGACCAAATTTCATTTCCACCAAAAATTCGTGTTGGTGAAGCATATGGGCTATGAGCCCCTCATTTACAAATCAGATAACTCGTAAAACAAACGTGCACGATTCATTAGAATGAAAACATATAGAGTCATTACGATTGATTGGAATGAAAACATATATAATTAATGACTATATATCGATCAATGCACATCTAAGAAAAAAACTTATTCCTTCGTCTCTTTATAAACCCTTTGCTAAGAAAGAGGTATTTTGAAGTTAACCATCCATCGTAATCCTAATCCTAAATGTAGTTGGTACACACAAATTGTCTTTTTCATTATAGATTCTATTTTATATCCAAAGGATATGAAGAAATGTTCTATAATAAATTGAGAGGCATACTTTACACAGAGTTGAGTAATATAGGGTTATTGACACTTGTCATTAGCTAGAGACATATCTCCTATTGCGTTGAATATCCACCTTTCAAATACATATCAAAAGTAGTGTGAGAAGAATGATTAGGTTAATAAAAATAATTAGCTAATACGTATAGTGTTGTAAAGCATATGTCAACATGTACTAATGGCACATGTAGCATATAACAATGTCATACATGAGAGACCAGAAATTTAAGAATGGAGGTTTATATTGAAATTTAAGAATGATATACACTTGGTGGCCCCATATATAAATACGATTGGAGAGGGTCTTGTTCCTTTTCATTGAAAATGCATACCTTTTAATTATATATATATCTATATATTTTGTTATTTATATGCATTTTTATTATGTTTTTTTATAGTTTATTATAATACTTATGTTTAAGTCTATCTTTTATGTATATGACATTGCCTACCTCTTTAGAATTGCTTTGTCCTTAAAGCAATGGTAATGAGGGATATTGTTGTCGATTTTTTTGTGTTTCTCATGATGATTATTCTTCTGGAAGGTTTTTTCATTTAATGAGATAATTTTTAATGGTTTTGGAACAATGTTTTTTTCTCTAGTGGAGATAATGTTTTCTGGCTCTAGAATAATTATTTCTTCATTATCCAATACAATGAGTTTTGATTATGTTGATTGTTGTTGTCCCAACACCTTCTTGCGATATGACACTTGAAACACATTATGGATTCACTATTGTCTGGCAATTCCAATCCATAGGCTACTTGGATAATTTTTTTGTTAATTTTATACGACCCATAAAACTTATGAGCCAAATTTTTCTTACCTTGTTTCTTGAGAGACAATTGTTTATAGGGTTGAGGTCTTATGAATACCCAATTTCCTTCTTTAAATTTCCTTTCTGATCTATGTTGATTTGTTTGTTGTTTCATTTGATTATGTGCAATTGCTAAGTTGTCTTTTAGTAATTGAATGACCTTTTGATATTCAATGATCTAGGTGGATCTCGGTGGCCACCCACCTCTTCGAACTCGCTCACGTTCAGTTTTCATCTTGGCAATTTTTTCTAGCTTTTCAGGTCCTAAACTTCTGGGGCCGTTTTGAGGACCTAAACAACATTTTTTTGGGCTCGCCACAATCACATTGTATGCATAATCATATTGTGATGGCCTAATGTGTAGTCCTTAGATAGACCTTTCCAACGGGCTATCGTGCGCCTAAAACGAAGATCGTATGCAAAATTTACGACCTCGGGAAGTTGATGTACCAACTTACCCCATCGGGGCCCACATGACTTTTGACGCTTCATCTCCTAGGGTTAGGTTTTTGGATGTCTAGAGTTTTCTGATTACTTCTTGATGCTAAAAAGGATTATATGTCTCATATAATGTGCTCAGACGAATGAGCATAACCGCCACATCTCTTCTTAGAGATTAGCTACCACCATTAGAGCAAGATTGTTTCATTCTGCATTTTATAGTTTCAACAGATTTCTTTATTGAATAGAATTTAAGTTTTATTGTATCTCTGTTATTGTTCTATGTATATCTGTGTTAATGTTATATATCTGTGTTTTATTTTGTTCCGCTCATAAATCCAGATTAGTGGTATCAGAGCGATCTGCTTTTCATTTGTTTCTCTGTGCATGTCCCCAACAAGGTTAGGGTATAAACAATTGGGACTCGAACAGGTTGAGCCTTTGCAAGATCGACCTCACCGAACCCGATGACCACCCATGGGGGAAGAAAAGAGATACGATGGGGTAGGATATCCCTTTAAACTGTTTCTCAAGAAATCCCTTGCACGACAGAGGAATGAGATGATGGATAACTTTGCGCAAATCCTTCGACGACTGCCAACATGCGACACATCTTCCTTGAGCGGAGGCACCTCCTCTTTAAGGTACAAATAAATTTTGATATTCCTATATTTGAAGGTCAAATGGATGTGGATGCTATAGACAAATGGTTAAACCTTCTAGAAGGGTATTTTTCTGTCCATAACTTTTTCGATAGAGAAAATATTACATTTGCACTCTTTAAGACCATCCCCCATGTCAAAGATTGTTGGGAGACTTTCTGTGAACAAAAAGAAACAAAGAGATCTACATTATTGGTAGTCACACCCACTTGGGGTTCTTTCAGATGCTATTAAGGAATAATACTATCCTGTTGGAAGTTATTATGACTTATATACAAGATGGACCACACTGCGGAAGGAAAGGGACCAAACAGTACCAAAGTTCACCAATGTCTTCCATACCTTCCACACCAAGATGGGTATCAAAGACTTTGAGCGAAATTTGGTGCTCAAGTACTGCGATGGTCTGCATAGATACATCCAGACGAAAATAGAGTTTTTGGACATATAGAGAAGAAGCTAAAACAAAATACGCGACAATTTGGGTCTGCGAACCTGTCACATTAGAAGTAGGGAAAAGGCAGCCCCAACCCATAGAACAAAGGGAAAAGAAAGTATGGAAAACCTCAGGACAACCAGTCTAAACCACATAAAAAGAAGGACAATGGGAAGACAAAGAAAGACACTGGAAAGTGGTGCGAGTTCCATAAGATCCCCTGGCATAACACCGTTGAATTTCACTCAAAGCAATCATTAGTGGTCGAGGTGAAAGCCTCCGAATCAGATGCAGGCTCCGACTCTGAGTCAGAACTAGAAAAAGGGCGACAAATCTTTGAAGTAGAACTCAGTGCCACCGTTTCTACAACCAAGGTCTTGCCCGGTGAACCTAATGAACCAGAGGAAAGTGAACGCCTCTTTCATTCACAGATGTGGGTGAAGGGTACTCTGGTGCACTTCATCGTTTATAGAGGTAGTCAAAAGAACCTCATCTCAATGGAGGTCATCAAGAGATTGGCTCCACCGACAACACCACACCTAAAACCATACAACATCAGATGGATCTGCTAAGAGATCGATCTCTGTGTTAGCAAACAATGCCACTTTCCCTATGACATCAAGCCCTTCAAAGATGAGGTATTGTGTTATGTTACCCCCCTTGAAGTTTGCGATATTCTTTTGGGCCAACCTTATTTATGGAAACGTCATGTTGTATATGAGTCTAGGCCTTGTAGTGCTATTATTACTTTGGACAAGAAATTATATAGGATACCTGAGGTAGTCCCACCTACTGCTATTTCCTTGATCTCTGCCAAGCAATGCAGGAAGGTCATCTCTCAGACCGAGAAATTTTTCTTCTTCGTGGTTCACAGTAAAAGTGAGCGGAAGCTTGCAACCACATCCATTGCCTCCACAACAGGTCTCTCCATGCAACAAAAGCAAGTGGATAAGGTCATGGAAGAATACAAAGACATCTTCTCCTCACCTACTGGGGTAGCTCTGCACTGTCAGGTCAAGCACTCAATCGATCTAACCCCCGACACATCGCTACCCAATGGGCCAATGTATCTCCTCTCTCTATCAGAAAATTAGGAAATCAAGCGTCAGATCCAAGAGTTGCTTGAAAAGGGGCACATCCGACCAAGTTCATCACCTTCTAGAAGCCCAATCGTGCTGGTGCAGAAGAAAGACGAGACCTAATGACTATGCATTGATTATCGGGCCCTAAATAAAATCACAGTTAGGAACCGATACCTAATTCCCCGAATTGACGATCTCCTTGACTAGCTCAAGGGGGCCAAATACTTTAGTAAGATTGATCTGAAGTCCGACTATCACCAGGTCCCAATATAGCAGAATGATGTATGAAAGACTTCCTTCAAGTCCAAAGAAGGTCTTTTCGAATGGCTGGTCATGCCCTTTGGCTTGAGAAATGCCTCAACAAATTTCATGAGGACGATGGATGATATCTTGTGGCCTTTCACCAATTCTTTTTTTGTGGTGTATTTGGATGAGATCCTCATCTTCAACAAGAGTTGGGTGGAACACTTGCAACATATTCAATAGGTTCTGCAAACTCCGTGACAACACAAGTTATATGTAAATTTAGAAAAATTCTCATTCGACATGAACATGGTCCAGTACCTAGGTTACATTGTTGATGAACATGGGGCGCATGTCGATCTAGCCAAGATCCAAGTCATCGATGACTGTCCAGCCTTGACCAAACTCACTGAGCATTGGAGCTTCTTAGGCCTTCCCAATTTCTATCTCAGGTTCATGTTGGGATTATTCCACATTGCATGGACCCTTATCCAAGTGACTAGGGGTGGTGGCAAGGAAAAATTCAGGTGGGCCCAGTCGCTACAAAAAACATTCGATTTGATTTGAAACAACACTTGTGCTCAACCCCAGTGCTCTCATTACTCGAACTGCAACAACCTTTTGAGATTGAGATAAATGCTTCAAACTATGCTATGGGTGAAGCTCTCACTCAACATGGACATCTTGTCATCTAGATGGCCCCAACTCATGGCCATGTGGACATGAGGCTTCCAGATGGCCCCAACTCTACGAGAAAGATCTTGACTTCACCACTACCTACCATATGCTGGGCAAAAACACAGTTGTTGCTGATTTCCATCTTCAAGACGGGTTGTTGTGCCATCTGGGTCACCTCTGCGTCCCATCAAGGAAGAGAATGAAGCTAATTTTGGAAGTTCACTATAGTCGGGTGGTAGGACACTTCGATGTAGAAAAGACAGTGGAAGTGTTGCAACAACATTTCTATTGGCTGAATCTTCGACAAGATGTCAACAAGTATATCAAGTCCTGCACGGCCTGTGTCATTTCCAAACCGACATTAAGAAACAAATAATGTACACCCCTCTTCCTACTTCCGATAGGCCCTGGGAATCCATTGCGATGGACTACATGTTGGGTCTTCCTTCAACCAAGCAGAGAAATGACTGTGTTTTTGTGGTTGTTGATCGATTTTCGAAGATGGTGATTATGGCCGCCTACAAGAAGAGCATCACAATGGAGGCCACTGCCAAGATCTTCTTCAAACGAGTGTGGGTACATTTTTGGATACCACAAATGATCGTCTTATATTGGGACAATCAGTTCCTCGACACATTCTGGTCAAGCCTCTGATCACGGTTGGACCCCAAGCTCACCAAATTCATGACCTTCCACCCCCAAACAGATGGCCAAACCGAGGTCGTCAACAAGATGATAGTGCATATATTGCGCATGTAAAATTCCAAGCATCCGTGCACATGGGATGAGAGTCTTCCCTATGTTCAATACAATTACAATAGAGCCATATATAGCTCAACCAACTACAACCCCTTTCAGGTGGGGTTATAATTTCAACCATTGGGTCCCATGGATGTTGCACTACTCCTTGTGTCCACATAGGCATAATCGTCCAATGCTCAAACCGAAGCTGACAAAGCCACCTGGTTCATTAAACGAATCCAACACATTCACCAACAGGTTCAAGATATTTTGCATAAGTCTAATTCCAAGTACAAGTAGCGCCATGATCAACACTGGGTGCCACACAAGTTTTAGGTGGGAGATCAAGTTTGGTTTCACTTGTAGAAAGAACACATTACATGAACCCATTAGAAGCTTTGACCGCTCTTCTATGGACCTTACACCATCACCAAGGCTGTGGGTGACAATGTTTTTAATCTCAATATTCCCCCCTTTCTTGGCCTGAACCCAATGTTTAATGTGAACCTCCTTCGGCCATACTTTCCACCCTTATTCGACACCTCAGAGATAGAAGGAAAGTTGACACTGACAGAGCTCAAACCAAACTGCATGGAAAAAGCACCCAATTATCAGATTGTGGACACACAGGTCAAGGGCACTCACCAATAGAAGCTTCAGCTCTATTGCGTTGTCGCGAGACAACTCTTGCACCAAGGCAAGTGGCTCACTCGGAGACAAATTCAATAGAAATTTTCTCATCTGATGGGGGAACTCAACACAATGGAGACCATTGCTTCCTAAGGAGGGATGATTGATCCAGGTGAATATAGGTGGCAACCCACCTCTTCTAACTGACTCACATTTAGTTTTCATCTTGGTAGTTGTTTTCTAGCTTTTCGAGTCCTAAACTTTTGGGGTCGTTTTGAGGCCCTAAACAACGTTTTTTTGGGCTTGCCATAGTCGCAATGTGATGGAATAATTTGTAGTCCTTGGATCGACTTTTCTAATGGGATATCGTGCGCCTAAAACGAATATCGTATACAAAAGTTACGACCCTGAGAAGTTGATGTACCAACTTAGCCCATCGGGGCCCACATGACTTTTGGCGCTTCATCTCCTAGGGTTAGGTTTTTGGATGTTTAGGGTTTTCTAATTACTTCTTGATGTTAAAAATGCTTGGAGGCCTCATTGCAATTTTATCAGACGAATGCACGTAGTCGCCCCATCTCTTCTCAAAGATTAACAACCACCATTTAAGCAAGATTGTTTCATTCTGCATTTTACACTTTCAACAGATTTCTTTATTGAATAGAAGTTAAGATTTATTGTATATATGCATATCCGTGTTAATGTTATAGACCTGTGTTTCATTTCGTTCTGCTCATAAATTAAGATCAGTGGTATCAGAGCGGTCTTCTCTTCATTTGTTTCTCTGTGCATGTTCCCAATGAGGTCAGGGTATAAGGAGTTGGGACTCGAATCAGTTGAGCCTTTGTAAGATCAGCCTCGCCGAACTTGATGGTCAACCATGCAGGAAGAAAAGTGAGACGATGGGGCATGCGATCCCTTTAAACTATTGCTCGAGGAAGCCCTCAGACAACAAAGGAACAAGATGATGGATAATGTTGCGCAAATACTTCAACAACTGCCAACAAATGATGCATCTTCCTCGAGCGGAGGCCTTGCCCCCTTCAAGGTACTTATCAATTTTGATATTCCTATATTTGAAGGTCAAATAGATGCAGATGTTGTAGACAAATGTTTAAACCTTCTAGAAGGGTATTTTTCTATCCATAATATTTATGATATATAAAATATTACATTTGCGCTCCTTAAGTCCGTCCCCCATGTCAAATATTGGTGGAAGACTTTCTATGAACAAAAGTAAACAAAGGGATCTACATTATTTGTAGTCACACCCACTTGGGGTTCTTTCAGGGATGCTATTAAAGAACAATACTGCCCTATTTGAAGTTATGACAATTTATGTACAAGATGGACCACATTGCGGCATGAAAGAGACCAAATAGTGCGAGAGTTCACCAATGTTTTCTATACCTTTCTCACCAAGCTGAGTATCAAAGACTCAGAGAAACATTTGGTGCTCAAGTATCGCAGCGGTATGCATAGATACACCCATACATAAATGGATTTTTTGGACTTATCGTCCTTGGGCATGGCCTATCGATATGTTTTCAAAATTGATAAAATATAGACAAGAAGAATAAGATGGCGGAAAAGGCTCACTAGCCAACACTCTTGTATTCACACCAATGCTACATATTTATAGTACAACGAGTGATGCCACCTCATAGAGAGATTTCCTCTAGATCCTAAAATCATGCATGATGACTAGGCTAGGAAATCTTAACTAACTCATTAGTCATCACTTGAGGATATACTACTAATATCCTAAATGAATAATACAAATATAGGTGACAATTTAGACTTAGTGATTGGTAAAGGTAAGCCATAGGCTAACAATCCCCCCTTCAGTCACAAGTCCGATCAATAATACCAACAATAAAGCATAAACTAATATCAATTCCAAGTCTTCATACTGTAACTCTGGTGTTGAGCCTCAATGAAGAATTGCCTGAAAAATCACCAATATGGATGTTGAATGGTTCATCTGAAATGAACTAGAAGAGAGTTGAGATATGGAAGTGAACAATTGCAATATCTGAACATTCCCTGATTGCTTGACAATTTGATCATTTTGCCAAGTATTTTAGCTAGAAGAGTCTGATGCCTTCTGCTAATTGGTGAACATGTAGTATCGCCACTCTACTATCAGTGTATCACTGAAGTTCTCTATGAATTTGTGGTTTGGGATGACCACTGACCAATTGATACCGTGTATCTAATGGTTTTTGGATAAACACTAACCAATATTGACACTTTTAGGTGTCCAACAACATCCCAATGTATAATGTGTATGATTCAATTGCAAGTCATTGAACCATAATCCTGCCAAAGTCTGCCATCTCTGGAAAATCTCACTATGTAATCATGCGAGTGAGGATGCATGCCATTTGTTCACTTAATTTAAACTCCAATCTGATGAGAGCGAACCAAGAGAAATGAATTAGCTTCTAGTCTGACACATCCCTTAAAATGCCTGACAACTCATTCAAATTCCAAGCAACAATGAAGAAGGATCCTCTTTTCCTCTGCTAGGTCGAATGACCATCTATGTTAACCAAACGTCCACATCATTACTCTCAAAATCAAATCAACATCCAAATTATGTATGATTCAACTTAAACTTATTGAACCATAATTCTGCCAAAGTTTGCCATCTACAGACCGTAGTTTCCTATTTGGAAAATTTCATGCCCATCTGGCATACTTGATGTTTGTTGTTGTCGAAAATTTCTGTCTGACAACCATCTTCATCGTCAATTACCCCCTTTGTCAGCTGAAAGGAGAGACCACAAGTGGTTTCATGAACCATCGTCATTGGAATTTTGAACTCCCCCCCTTAAGGTGTATGAGAGTTTCATCATTGTACTCCCTCCTTCTATGCTCAAGAGAGTACCATACTTGTTCCATTTGAGTACAACACAAAGTGGGCATCCAGAAAAAACCACATGTTATCTCATCAGAGTAGGGAATAATGCACCAGCTACACCATAAGAGGTTCCCTTGTCTTGAGGGTACAAAAATGTTATGTGCTACAAGATTGGTCTTTACTCGAGATTGAATTCTATGTTAAGACTTATATAATTGCTTTGTTGTTGATGACCATTGCCAAGGATCAATCCAATCATGAGTGAATCTTTAATCTTGTAGGTTTCTTCAGTGTTGAACATCTATCGAAGAATGGTTATGCTTGCCACAATGGCAAGGGATGGAGATCAAAATATTGATTCTCCATGTGACCAACTTGATTGCAATGTTGGCACTTATCATTTGATTCTGAACTTGAACAGGTGAAGGTAGATCTTCTTGAAGGAATCAACCACTTTGGAACAGTTAGTGCGGAATAATTGGGAATATGAAGGGTAACTTCCTTGTCATATCCAAGTCCCGTTCTATTCTTTTGTAGATGATTTTTCCCAAAGGTTTGATGATGGGATTGGAAAGAGTATTATGAACTTGTTGCTTTGAAATCCGTGAGTGCAAGTGGATTCTGCGTATTGTTGATGCATCATTGAAAGGTCTTCTTCACTGAAATCAAAGAAAACTCTTGAAATGTAGGTTCATGAATAGATTCAACTTTATCTGAAACTGATTCTGAAGTTATATCACTGTGTTGTTCCTTCAGCAGTATTCCCCATAAAATCATCATCATCATCATCATCATCATCATCATCATCATCATCATCATCATAGACGAGGGGTTGTCTTCGGAACAAAAACTAGTTGAGAACCCTTCCTTGTGATGATTACCTGAATCTGATTTCATCATTCAATAGTGGGGATAGAGATTGAAGAAGTCTAACTTTTAGCTTGTCACCTGACAAGTTAGCATTGATTGAAATATTGATTTGTTCAATATCAACGTGTTTTTTAGTGGTGTTTATTAGAGTGTTAATTAACTCTAATAATTCCTAGATTAATGAGCCATTTCGAAGCACTAAAATAGGTCTCCTTAATGCGAGGTAGATCGATTAGAATTTGACTTAATGAGAAAAGGCGTGGCCTGCTTCGCTCCTTGGATAAACATGAACTTCCGCGTTCACTTGGTCTTCTCATTTCAACTTAGATTTGTTTCCTTTCAGCTTGAACTTTTCTTTCTTCCAAGAAGTTGAGGATGTAGGTTACCACCGAAAATGCATCCAAAAACTTGTGATGTTTACAATGATTTAAGTTAAACTACCCAACCTTGTCAATTTCGACTCAAAATTACAATGAATCTTAGATTATTGGGCTCAACTGAGAATGCACCCAATTACAAATAAATTCAACTTGATTTGATTGGACACTTACAAAATACTATAGTAAATAGTTGATCTTGATTACCCACAAAATACTTATTGCAAGTTTACAATGAATGTTGATTTCAAAGTTTAGTTGATATTCAAATTTGATGATGTTTTGAGACCTTGAATATGATCTTGATGTGTGCAATGTTGCTATGATTGCTAATTTGATATATTCATTTCTTCTTTATTACTTGCGCTTGATTGTGCATGTACTTTCTTGACATTAATTGTGTGTGTTATTTTTCCAAATGAGATGTGTCAAAGACTAGACACAAATTAACATCTTCAAGGAAAAATCATCCACTAACACAATCACAATCACACACAAACACAAATGTCCTTAAACCCCCTTATTCAATTTCAGGGTGGTGTAGGACAAACATCCACCAAAAATCATATTTTTTATTAACTTGGCATGATTAAAAGTTTATTTTCCTTTGAATACAAAAAACAACCATTGTGAAGGACTCTTATCTTTACTCTTTTACAAAATACTTAAGGGCTTTCATTATAAAGGTTCATCTCTTGGCTCAAAAGAGACTTAGATAAAGTGATCAACCTTATAATTATGCCATCAAAGGCATTGATATGAAGTTACCTTCTTAACAATGATAGCACAAAGTCGATATAAAAAAACTTATTTGTTTGATTTTTTTGTGTGAAACTATTTATATTACACAAGTATCAAATCGATTTCAAGGCATGAATATTATAATTTTTTTTTTATCAAATAGCTTGATGAATATCCACATTGGTTGTTGGGTGATCTCATTTTCCAGCTGGAAAATATGATGCATGGATCTCATCGGAAAATGTCAATCGGTGGCCTCCAAACCCTCGGCTCTACAATAAATCACTTGATAACTTCTTAAAAGAAATAGATCAGTGCTTTTAAAAAAATGAATACCTTGACAATCCGAGTTGGAGGTCCATATGGTGTGAGATATGGGAACATGCTGTAGGTAGATCATGGTCACAATTAGATGGGAAACTTATCGATTTGTTTTCGACCAATCCAGAAAATTTCATGCAGTCATTGATGAAGGCAAATTAAATTATGCTCTCGCTCATGGAGGTTAAGATCACTGGATATTTGAGCAACCACTACAGTAGATCTGCATCTTCCTTGCTTTAGATCTGTCACTCGAATACACTTTAATCGGCGAGTTTCAAATTGTTAGATAAATAGATCTAAAGCAATTTCAAAAAGCAATAAGATATATCTACAGATGATGTTGCATCACAGGAGTTACATGCATGAAGAAAGGACAGGATGTCTCATTTTCTAATGTTGCAACTGCTTAATGAACGAACAAAATGGGAATATCTGCAATCCGGGGGCATATTTATGTATAGTTCGATCATTGTTGAACTTAGAAATATGCATGCGACAGTTTCCAGGTACCTCCAATTGAGCGTGTATGGTGCTTATTGTTGAGGATGCAAAATCGTGGGGGAGATGAGAGGCCCAAACTCAACCAAAATTCACGTTTCTAACTCCAAATTCAGCTACAACTGTCTAATAATTTGTCGAAGCTCCATAAAATCATGGTTGTCGTGGTGCTGGGGTTGCTAAAAAAGACTCGGCCTAAATGTGTACCCGTGATGTGAGGTCTAACTTTGGCTGGAAGAAATCAATGGAGAATGAGGATCTTGATATTAATCTTTGGTCACATGGCATCGCCGAGGGATTATTGTTTTAGCCGCACGAGGTCACGAATTTCAGTTATACGGGTGTTCGTTCAGGAAAAATACATCTGCTTGGCGAAACAGAACCCACTATTCCAAAATGAAGGCCATGGTTGAAGATCTACTGAAGAACTTCGAGAACGTCTGCAATCTGAGAGTGAGTATGCCCATTTCTTCAGATCTGTCGAACCCTCACAAATTGATTACCAAGATCTCCCATTATAACCTGTCGTCAACTTCATTACCAAGATCTCCAGATCCGTCGTCAACATCCCCAATTCGATGACCATTATCGACGAGCTTCTGCGATCTCCATAGAGATGGCGTAGCGAAACCTTATCGGAATTTGGATGATTCTGAATTAAACTATGACCATGGACCCTCTATTGCACTTCCCAAAGAGCTTAGAGAGGATCATAAAACATACAAAATCAATTTATGGAGGGAGATCTTGTTGCTTATTTGCACGAGATCTTCAATGGAAGATATTTAACGTGATCTACCGGGTCATTTGTTGATATACTATGTGGATGTGTCTGTGTTTTTCTGATGGATGATAAAACAATGTGATTTGGAATCAAATCTTTGCAACTAATTAAATTCAGATACAATTCATAGCAGATCACTCTGGAACAAGAATTTTGATTTCCACAGCATCAACCTCAAGAAATAACTTTCAAATGAAATTAAATTCCATTCCATTCAACCATCAAAAATCTAGTTTGCATGATAATATTGATAAAATCGATTTACCCAATTCATTGTTCTTGTCTCCTTCACGTGAAACCCGAGTGTATCAATAGACAAGAAGAACAAGATGAAATGAGGAAAAAGACTCACTAATACCAACACTCTTGTATTCCACCAATGTTACATATTTATATGGTACAATGGGTGATGCCACTACCTCATAGAGATTTGCTCTAGATCCTAAAATCATGCATGATGACTAGGCTAGGTAATCTTAACTAACTCATTAGTCATCACTTGAGGGATATATTACTAATATCTAAATGAATAATACAAATATAGGTGAAAATTTAGACTTTATGATTGGTAAATGTAAGCCATATGCTAACAAAATCAAACTTAAACAAAGATCTGACAGGTTTGGATAGAACCCCTCACAGCAGTAAGGAAATGGTCACTAACCGGAACCAGGCAGAGAAAGGATGGACATCTTTGGGACAACCAATCTAAACCCGAAAACAAAAGAAGGACAATGGGAAGACAAAGAAAGACATCGGAAGTGAGTCAGGAAGTTCCATAAGATCCCGTAGCATAACACCGTTGAATGCCTCTTAAAAAAATCATTGGTAGCCCGGTGAAAACCCTCACAGATCATATGTGGAGCTATGGCTCTAAGTCGAGGAACCAACGATAGATAGATCATTGATGCAAAACTCATTTCCATTGTTGCTATCACCAAGATCCATCTCGTTGAACTTGATGAGCTAGAGGAAGGACAAAGCCTCTTTCATTCACATATGTGGGTTAAAGAACTCTGTTTCACTTCATTGTTGGTAGAGGTAGCCAGAAGGACCTCATCTCGATTGGAGGTCATCAAATGATTAATACATAAAAACCACACCCACCAGTTGTACACCATTGAATGTCTCCTTAAGGCGATCTTTGTGTCAACAAAGAGTGTCCACGCCCTCTGACCGTCAAGCCCTTCAAAGATGAGGTATTGTGTGATGTATTGTCCCCCCTCTTGAAGTTTGTGATATTTTTTTCAATATTGTTTATGGAAATGTCATGTGTGTTGTATATGAGTCTAGGCCTAGTAGTGTTATTATTACTGTGAAATTGTACAAGATACAGGTAGTTGTTGGGTATATGTTATATTCTTTACCTCGAGTAGTGAATTAATGCATTATGCAGGTGCACCGGGGGTTAGAGGGGAGGAACGCTAAAATTCCGAGAATGGAAACCCCAGATGTGAAGGATTGACTGATGCCCATTCGGAATGACATATTAGGACGACGCATATTTCTGAGACGACATGATATTAGGTGGTTTTTAGACACATGGTTTTGCCGATGGTTTTCTATTTACAGTTAAGGAATTGGGGTTTTTGGACTAATCAGTCATTGGGTTAGGGTTTTGGATGCCAGCGGCTCTATATGTATATTGTATTGTAAAACAATGTAAGACAATGTATGAATATAATATATCTTGGTTTTCCCAGTTTGTGTTTCCAATTGAAAAATCTACGTATAATGTTTAGCCATTTGCCATTGTATCTTTTACATTCTTTTACTGAATATGGGTTCGGTAGATATTGTACAAGGTTAGAATTTACATTGGTATCGAGATTTATTGGCTTTAGGGGCCTTGCTTGTCGTCAAAGAAGGGTTTATTTCGGGGCTGTGATAAAGCCATTACGGTATGGAAGATCTATGATATTTTTTTCAATTGAAAAGAAATGGCAAACAATTGAAGATGAGATAGAGAAGTTTAATGGGGAAAAATTTTGAGTTGTTGAAACTCAAGATGGAAGATATTTTGGTGGGCAAAGATCAATGGATCACGGTATATCCAAGTACTACACCTATAGGAACTTCTGCATATGATTGGAAAAAGTTGGATTGGAGGCAAAGATCACAATCCGACTTTGTCTCTCCGTTTCAGTATTACCGAATGTGTCATAGGAAGCTACAATAAATATTTATGGGAAAAGTTGGGAAGTTGTATCAATCTAAGTCCACAGTAAATAAACTATTCACGAGAAAATATAACTTGAGGATGAGAGATGGAGACTTCGGTTAGAAGCTTTGAATGCAGCTAATCTTGTGGTAAGTCGGTTAGTATTTGTTGATAATAAAATTTCAGATGAAGATAAATGTATCGGTTGGTTGTGTTCTTTACCAGACTCAAATTAAGGATAGTCGGTTGTGGCCATGGAAGTAGTAATACAACTTCTTTGAAGTTTGAAGAAGTGGTCCTGTCCTTGTTGGCCGAGGAGATGAGATGAAATAATATGGAAGGACATAGCCATGAGACACATTATTTGCAAGAGGGCGTTCCCGAGGAAAGAAATAAAATCTAATTTCTCAAGTGGGAGATCTAAGTCTAAGGTAGATCTAAATCTCATGGAAGTTTGGAAGGAATTGCTATGTTGGAGGTTAGATGTGGAAAAGAAGGGTAACTACAAGAAGCATTGTAGATGCAAAGTTGAGAAAAAGAGGGATCTAAAGAATCTTCTTCTGAGAAGAAAAGACCTCAAGGAAGAAGGAGGGATGTGTATTTGGCCTCTTCAAGCACACATGAGGATCATGAGGCATGGTTGATTGGCTTCGAGGTGCATCCTTTCATATGACTCCCCGCAGCGGTGGTTCTGCGAATATGAAAATATGATGGAGGTAATGTTTTTCTTAGGTAGTTTGACAACGAGAATCATAGGAGAAAAGGAAGGGTCAAGTTAGGAGACTCTCATAGATGGAAGAGTTAGAACCTTGCACGGTGTTCTACACATCAATTATGGCCAGAGAAATTTGATTTCTATAAGCAAAATGGAATATGTTAGGGTAAAACAATTTTTGAAAAGGGAACTTGTGGGATGGTTTGAGGGGCAATGGTTTTGTTGAAGGGAGTTGGTTTGGAACTCCGTTTAAGCTACTAGGAAGCACTATTATTGATAGGTGTAATAGCTCCATTGTTCACGATATTGAAGTTGAAGAAGAAAGAACTCCCTACGGTCCTACGGAGAAAAAGGTTATGTTATGGCATCAAAAGTAGACATATTGGAGAGAAGGGTCTTTGAATACTACAGTAAGGTATGGTTGAAGGTATGTCTAGTACTCTCTCTAGATTTTGATTTATTGAACATTGTTTATATGGGAAGAAGAATGAGGTAAGATTCCCCTCCCAGTTACAGCGAGTGAGGAAGAATTTTGACTAGTTCACGGTGATATTTTGGACACAGCCGGTCCCACCACATCATTAGGAAAATCTATGTACTATGTCTCATTTATAGATGACTTCGAGGAAAACTTGGATATATTTTTCTTAGGAAGAAATCAGAAGTCTTTGTAATTTAAGAAGTTTAAGGCTCTTGTTGAGAATCAAAGCGAGAAAAGCAATTAAGGTGCTAGAATGCAGGATGATGGCGGTTACTGCTTGAGGAATGGTGAAAGAATTACGTAAGAAGTGTGGTATAACAAAGGCCGAGAACTACTCCATATACACCTCATGAGAATGGAGTTGCGGAAAGGATAAACATGACACTGACAGAAAAAGCAAGGAGCATGCTCAAAAGTGCAGGGTTAGGAAAAGAATTATGGGAAAAGGTAGTAAGTATTACATGTTACCTAGTCAAAAAATCACCCTCATCAACATTGGGTGACAAGACTCCATAAGAGGTATGGTTTGGTCGGGGAACCTTCTCTCCGCACATCTTAAAAGATTATTTGCGTTTACTTTGATGCATGTGTTCATGTTCCAAGGGAAAAGCCGGAGTAATTTGGATAAGAAGGCTGAAAAATGTATCTTTATTGGATATAAATATAGTCTCAAGGTTATAAGCTTTGGAACCCGAAACTAAAAAAAAGGTAGTGTATAGCCGAGATGTGGTATTTATAAATGAGGGATGTTGTTAAACATGAAGTCCACCTGAAGTAAGGAAGAACGAGGAGAAGATAGAGTTTGATTTAAAGGATGATAGGCGAGACTCACAGGAAGAACATGATCGAGGAAGAAGATCCTCATACTCAATTATTGAGGAGATTGGTTCGAAAGAGCTAGAAGGTATAGTCCATATGATTTTTTTCGTTCAAATTTTGCTTTGTCTAATGCGATGATGATCCTAGAGCATCGAGGCGGTGGATTGAGAGGATGGAAATATCGGGAAAGGGCCATGGAAGAAGAAATGGCATCTTTGGATAAGAATGAGAGCTTAGGGATCTAGTGGAGTTACCAACTAGAAGAAAGCCCATAGGTAGAAAATGGTTATTTAAAAAATTTGAAGATCTGAGAAGGAGAAGAGTGGAGAAATACAAAGCTCGATTAGTAACAAAGGGTTATTCCAGGGTTGAGGAATTGATTTTGGTGAGATTTTTTCTCCACATGCATGAAGTTAACCTATATAAGACTTATGTTCTCATTTACTCGCATTTGATTTTGAAATAGAGCAGAAGGATGTGAAGACATTTCACATGGGGATTTTGAAGAAGAAATCTTTATGAAGTAACCAGCATAAAAAGGTTATCTTTGTGAAAGGAAAGAAATTTTGGTATGCAAAATTTGAAAAAGGATCCTATTATGGTTTAAAACAATCCTGGGATGTGGTATCAAAAATTTGATACTTATATCTTGGGACTTGGCTTCACAAGAAGCAAAGAAGGGATCCTTTGTGTGTATTTCAAATTAATTGTTGATCATTTGATTTGTGGTCTTGTATGTGGATGACATGTTCTTTATAGGAAACAAGGGAGATTATCCAGGATGTGAGAACTCGGTTGTCCTCTAAATTGACATGAAGGATCTTGGTGCTTCAAATTTCATTTGGAGCATGGAAATTAAAGAGAGATTGAAAAGGAGGAAACTCTAGTTAAATCCGAGAAAATATGTCAAGACAATATTCTAGAGGTTTAATATCACGGGAATGTAAACTAGTTAAAAGGTTCCTATTCATGTTGGTGTAAAGTTATCTGGATCAGTGTCCCCAAGACACAAGAAGAAGAGAACATGTCTCATGTTCCTTATCCTAGTATTGTTGGCTGATCACGATGTATGCACAGTAGTGCGTACTAGGCGGACATTGCACATGTAGTAAGGAGTTTGGCAGGTATATGTCAAAACCGGGGAAGGAACATTGGACATCATTAAAAGGTTTCTGGGGTATTTGCGTGTACTTTGCTAGCTATGGTTGTCTTCTGAGAAAGGAGACTGTGATTGGACAAAGTGAATTGATATATATGGCTTTTGGATGCTGAGGCGGGTTGGAGATTTGGGATCATAGGAGATCCCACAAGGTATGTGTTGCTTGTTTGGAGAACAATAATAAGTTGGATGAGCAAAAGGCAGTTTGTAGTGGCACTTTCAACCTCACAGTCCCGAATACATGGAAGCCACTCATGAAGTAAAGGAAGCAGTATGGTTACAAAGGTGGTGTTCAGGTATTGGGTTGAGTACAAGAAAGAGCATGGGATAGAGTGTAGCGATTGAGTGCAATTTTTCTTGGCGAAAGAACCACATTTATCATTCAAAGACAAAGCACATTGATGTTCAATATGCTGTGAGAGACATGATTGAAGAAGGTATCACTGAAGAGGAATTGAACACTTTGAAGAATGTTATTCTGATTCATTAACAAAATCGTGAGCACTAAGAAGTTCTCTCGGTATAGAGGATCCATGGGAACTGTTGACTATGTAACCCACATGGCTTATTATTGCAAAACAACAAATTGGGAGAGTGTTGGGTATATTTACGCGAGTAGTAGTCAATACGGCGTTTGCCCCAACATGGGGGTTAGGAGGGAATTAATAGGCCCCCCGAGGTTGAGACAGCATGATTCGGGGCGACATATTACGGGGCGACATATTTAGGGACCACATGATATTGGTGGTTTCCCCGGCACATGGTTTTACCGATGGTTTTCTATTTCCGGTTAAGAATTGGGGTTTTGGACTAATCCAGTCATTGGGTTAGGGTTTTGGATACCCAGCTCCTATATGTATATTGTATTGTAAACAATGCTTAACACAATGTATAGGAGAATATAATATATCGCCCAGTTTTTTCAGTTTTAAGGTTTTCAATTGAAAATCTACGTGTAATAATATAATATATGCTGGTTTTCCCGGTTTGGGTTTCCAGGTGAAAAATCTCTGTGTAATGTTTGTATTTGCCATTGTATCTTTTCTGTTCTTTTCTGAATATCAGTTTGCAGTAGATATTGTACAAGGTTAGAATTTACAGTAGTCCCACCTACTGCTATTTCCTTGATCTCTTCCAAGAAATGCAGGAAGGTCATCTCTCAGACCGAGAAGTTTGTTTTCTTCATGGTTTTTTCTCAAAATGAACGGAAGGTTGCAGCCACATCCATGGCCTCCGCAACAGTTCTCTCCACGCAACTGAAGAAAGTGGATAATTTCATGGAAGAATACAACTACATCTTCTCCTCACCCATTGGGGTACCTCTGCACTATCAGTTTAAGCACTCAATCGATCCGTCCCTCGATGCACCGCTACCCAATGGCCCAATCTATCGCCGCTCCCTATCAGAAAATGAGGAATTCAAGCGCCAGATCTAAGATCTGCTCAAAAAGAGGCACATCCGACCAAGTTCATTACCTTGTGGAAGCCCAATCTTGCTGGTGTAGAAGAAAAATGTGACTTGATGACTCTGCATTGATTATCGAACCCTAAATAAAATCATAGTCAGGAACTGGTACTGAATTCCTTGAATTGACGATCTCCTTGACTAGATCAAGGGGACCAAATAATTCAATAAGATTTATATGAAGTATGGCCACCAACAAGTCCCAATAGAGAATACTGATGTATGGAAGACTGGCTTCAAGTCCAAAGAAGGTCTTTTCAAATGGCTGGTCATGCCCTTTGTCTTGACAAATGCCCCAACAACTTTTATGAGGATGATGGACAATATCTTGTGGCCTTTCACCAATTCTTTTGTGGTGGTGTATATGGATGACATCCTCATATTCAACAAGAGTTGGGTGGAACACTTGCAACATATTCAACAAGTTATGCACAAACTACAACAACAAAATCTATATGAAAATTTGGAAAAATTCTCCTTCGACATGAACATGGTCCAATACCTAGGCTACATTATTGATGAGCATGGGGTGCATGTCAATCCAACCAAGATTCAGGTCATCAATGACTAGCCAGCCTTGACCACACTCATTGATCTTCGAATCTTCTTAGGCCATTCCTATTTCTATCGCAGGTTTGTGTTGGGATTCTTCAACATTGCATGGGCCCTTAGCTAAGTAACCAGGGGTGGTGGCAAGAAAAAAATTGTGTGTGACCGGTCAACAACCTTTTGAGATTGAGACAGATGCTTCATACTATGGTATGGGAGTAGTTATGACTTAGCATGGACATCCCATGGCCTGTCATAGTGAGACAATATCAGATACTGTTCGTAAGTACCCCACTTACGAAGGAGACAATCATCCACACTGATCATAAGCCTTTGCAGTTCATGCAGACACAAGGAAAATTGTAGAATGACCACCATCATAAGTGGTCCACATACTTGCAACAACTCCATCTCAACATCAAGTATAAGACAGGGAGCACCGACCGTGTCACTGACTACCTCAATCGACCTCCAGTTGTAACACTAACCACTGTGCTACACTCCTGTAGACATGAGACCTCTAGATGGCTCCAATTCTATGAGAAATATCTAGACTTCACCACTACCTACCATATTTTGGGAAGAAACACAACTGTCACTGATTTCCATCTTCAGAATGGGTTTTTGTGCCATCTGGGCCTGTTATCTCCTAACTTAGGGATAACTAAGGAGATTATGTCTCTAGATCCACAGGTCCTAGACATGGAGTACCGAGAGCCATATTGACTTGATCCTAGCCCTAAAGGGCCCATGTTTCTTATTCAACGCCTCCATTCTGTTAGCAACAACAACATCCATCCCATCAACCCGGTCCTTCAGTAGCAGTGGGTCTTGCTCCATGAGGTAATGAGTTCGAGTATCATGGTATGTGTCACTTTGATTCTCAAAACATTTTGAATATGTGCATTTAATTCTTTTTTTCTTCATGACATGTTCTTGGAATTTATGCCTTTCCACTTTTCCACACCTAGGGGGAATGACATAATGCCCTAGCAAGTTGGTTCCCTTAGGATTTGAGTTTCCATTGGGTGGATTCATGAAAGGTCATCGTCCATTCCCATCATACTTATCACTTTTCATCATTTTCCCTCTCATCCATTCCTTGCATTGGTTCAAGCATTGGGTTTTCCAAGATAACAAAGGGTTGTACTTTGCCTTGTGGGAAGAAGGGGCTAAAGGCCCAGAGGGTAAAAGTAGCTGGAAAAAGATAAAATCCAAAAGAAAAAAACCTTTAGATGCTTCTCCCAGGGATCCCTGAGAAAGCAATAAAATGCTTCTCAACAAGAAATGGAGGGACCCGTAAAATAATAAAATCAAGACCTAGTTGGAGGATAGGGGGTCTCATCACGAGCTAACCTATTAATTCCATGGGCATGTAGTGGTATGAAACTACCATTCAACTGGTCACCACGCCAGAGTAGTGGCCCTTAGTGGCATATCCAAGAGAAAGGGGGTCTCATCACGATCCAACCTTCTCATCTCCATGAAATGCTTATGGGTAACACTATCACTACTGGTCACCACACTAGGGCAATGTCCCCCAAATATTCTCTTGAAAGAAAAAAGGAATAAGATAAAAAGGTAAAAGGCATTGAATGGGATTGGAAACATTTGCATCCATGACAAGGTGTATCTCACCCTCTTCAGAGGCACTCACAGGTAATCCATACATTTCCCTGTCATTACTACACCCATTGCTCAAACATCCCCACACCACCTCATCCACTTACATGACCTGGATTTGTCTTCACCTGGAAACATCCCACATCCAATGAGAATTAGCCCAATAGGACCTCCTGAAACCCTCTCAAAACTTGTCTTGTAGAATAACATAACATCTTTGAGCACTTGTCTGGGAAAGGAATATTTCATGCACATGTTTATATAACTTGATTATTAGACATGATTGACATTTCTATGATCCCTGTGACTTATTATCCCATGGAGGGTGTACTTGTTGTGGTTGCAGGGCCACACCCGATGGATAGGTACACATGGGGAGACGATTAATTCATACCTCCATAGGGATAAAATACCACCAGATGGATGCTGAGACCCCAGCTAGGGGTAGACACATACCAGAGGCTTGCACTAGAGAGAGAGGAGGATGTTCCACTAGAGACAGCTTGGCAGGCCAGGACCCAGGGGGGTCTTTGCCTCCCACTATAATGTTGGCCTTGGAAGGCCCATGGCATCACCTCTATGTCCCTTGATGTCACCCAGTGTTTGATGGACATGATGGAGGCAGTTGTGTGCTAAGTGGCACATGTGGCTTGATCCAGAGGCCTTGGGAGGCCTAAAGTTTTTCTCCTAGAGGCCAACGTTGCACCTAAGAGGCCCAACCCCTAGAAGGGCATGACGTCACCTCTCTTGCTTGATTTAGGTTTTAATTTGTCATTTTATGTAAAAAACTGGAGATTACATGTAAACTGCCCATGTTGGCCTTTTTGACCTAATTTTGTAAGTTAAAGGTCATTTTTATTGTATAAGTAAGAGCTTTTTCCCTTGTATTTTTCATCATATTTCACTCACACAAGTGAGGTATGAAATTTTCACCCTACTTAGGGTTTATTGGCTGAAATTTGGTGCGCACTTCTTGGATGAGGCTAAATTTGGTGTTTCTTGGCATTTTTCTTGGTGGAAAATCTTCAACTAGGCTTATTACTAGATTATTCTTGGTGGATGTAAGTGAATTTATGCAATCCTTCTTTGCTTTGAATGGTTATGGTACATTTAGTTTGCATTTATTCCAAGATTATGAAATTGCTAGTTTAAAACCCTAGGAGAACAAGCACATGTTATTGTCCTTGTCTTAACAATTTTTCACCTACTAGATTGTGCTAGAAACCCTACTTTCTTGAAGCATTGTGCTAAGGGCCTTACCATTGTAGCACCCTAGCATAATTTTCTTCATCAATACATCATCTACTTCATCCTTGAGCTAAAGAAGGAAGAAAACCGCTAGGGCCTAGGGTTACCTACTTCCTAGTGGCCATTTTCCTCCTAGGGTTTAGTGATTGAGGCCTTGGATTACCAACACCTCAATCATTGACCTTCTTGTCTCTATCTCTCACATTATCATTTGTTACTTCAAGTTTGCTTCTGCAAAGTGACTCCATTAGACCTAAAACGCACTGATTTAGACCTTTAAATTGATTGAGTGATGAAACCAACCCTTAAATATTTTACCTCAAGCAACCTACTAACCTTTCCTAACCCTAGATTAGACTAATTCACTAACCTTCTTGCTGTTGTTACAAAAGTAATATACATCCATTTATTACAAAAGTAAAAACACTTGAAAGCAATTGCAAAAGTTGAGTTTTACATTTCCTAATTAGCTTCTGACAACTGCTAGTACATTGCTATTATTGGGTTATTATTTTTTGTCATTGTGAAGCTCTTTTAAGGCATTTATTGTGAATCTATTATCTTGTAAACATTGTTGTTATAAAATTCTGTTTGCTTCATCTAGTATCAACTTATTATTTTTATTGACTAGTCCAAGGTTTATGAAGCACTAACATCAAATTTGTACTTGAAAAATATATTGTTTTCTTGTTGCTTTGTTCTGGGAAGGTAGATCTAATCACAACATTGCTTCATTGATTAAAACCTTGGGACTTTCTGATTAGTGTGACTTGTGAGAGGGAATACCTTTTATTGACACTTTAACCTTTGCTTTCTCAAACCCCAGGTCACCGGGGATGTCTCCCCTGGATTATCATCCTTAAATAGAAAGAGGTATCTTATTAAGGTGACAGTGATAGGATAACCTCCCGTTATGCCAATTTGCCTCCCTTAGCCTTTCCCTTTGGGATAAGTACAAATTGCACGATAACATTTTGGTGCTGTTGTCGGGGAACACTCAGTCAATTCTCCTCAAAGATGACACTTTTCAGTAAGCCTTTCCTCAAAATCCTTTACTTTTCAAAGCTTACCTGGCGACTCCACTAATGAAAAAACCAACCATGACTTCTCATTGGGACCCAGGAAATTTCAAAACTTTAGACATGAGTAAAATCTAGGGATATCCTCGAAAAATTCCCCAGAAGTACGAGAAATGGCTCCCTAAATTTACTGGTAGTGCTGGGGAGAGATCCGACTATCACATGGGTGATTTCTAGGATTTCTTTCAATTCCACCCTATCAGTGACAATGAAACTCTTCTCTGCCACTCTTCATGGTGATGCTAGAAAGTGGTATGACAACCCTTGATGCTATCATCACATCTATGGAACAATTGGAAGAAACCTTTCTCAAAATATGGGGTATTAAGTTGGAAGACATCCCAGTACTACTAAAAAGAATCAAGCATATAAAACAAACTGAGAATGAAACTGTCAGACAGTTCCAGAATAGGTTTGAGGACCTACTATTTTGAATTCCTGGAATACATCATCCTAAAGAAAAGTACCTCGTTTATCTCTATAGCAATGCTCTCTTAGTGCATTTAGGGTTTTCCATCACTAAAAAGGGCCCTAGAATGCTCCATGAGGCTCATGACATGGCTAGAGAAATCGAGACAAATATCACCTTATCCCAGGAAGGACACCTATTTACCCCAAACACTCTTAGTTTGGAGAGATTAGTTTCCCTTGAGACCTTTACTGCTGATTTCCAAGAATAAGGGGAACAAATAATCGACCAACAAGATGGTAAGGAGGAGGATCTTGATGAGGTTTTCGAATCCAAGAAGGAAGAACAAAGGATTACTCATTCTTCTTCCAAGAATAATGAAGACGTGGTTTAGGAGTTGGAACCTAAGGACATCAAAAACAATGATGAAGTATTGATGTGTCCCCTTCCTTCTGATGAAGCCATCCAAAATCCCATTTTTCTAGCACAAGAAAAAGAGGATGAGGTTAGTCACTTTCCTTTTCAGGATTTTGATAATACCTTATTCTATGATACAAAGAGTGAAGGAGAAATAAAATCCTCAGGCAAGGTAGAGTCTCATTTTTGTACAGTTGGAGATGTAGGGGCAAGTCATGAGGGTGAAACAATGATGCATGTTGTCTCATTTGATGAAGTCACCCAAGTCCTCAAAGCTCCTGCACAAGAAGAAATAAACATGGTGAGTTACCCTCCTTTCCAAAATTTTGACGATTGTTTATTTTATGATTTGGAAAGTGAAGAGGTGCTAGAGGATCCCTTGAATGCTTTAAATCCTTCATGTTATGTTGAAGATAGTGACATTGTTGATCATATTGATGAGTTCATACATGTTGGAAGGCATAAGTGGGATGTGATTGGTTCTAATAAGGATCCCATTTACAACATTGAAGGTCATTTCCAGAAGTTGCCTTTGCAACTATCATATGAGGTTACTAATTTTGACAATTGACAATGAGGAGATGATATAATTACAGATACTTTCCAAACAGCCAGGGATGACCTAGTCCTATATTCTCCTGATGATTTTTGGTCATATCTTGAGGATTTTGATGAATACTCCTCTGAGCATTTAGATTTTTTTTATGAAGAAAATTATCAACAATCGTTATGCTCAGATATTGATAAGAGTGAGGAAGTTGCTTTCCTGAAACATGATACCTGTGATAAGATTTTCCACCTCCCTTTGATCACTCTACCTCACTATGTCACTAAGTGTGTGATTTGGAAACATGTCCCTTATCGCAAGTCTTCTATAGGACAAAGACTCCTTTGGGAATTTAGGGGAAGGTTGAGTACCTTAAGAAGAAGCCTATTATCACGGTCTTCCAGCTTCCCCTTAAGAAATTGTTAGTCGTCCTCTAGGTTCTTGATAGTCCCTTCCTAGGCCTCAGATTGTGAAGACGTCCGAGGTAGCCAACTTTCAGACTCTTTGAGTTAGTCTTTTGAACCTTTGACTTTTCACAATCCCTTTCTGAAATGGATTGAGCACTTTCTTGAGAGAATGACTTGGCACCATTTTTTTCCCTCCCACCTGCCTCCATGAGCTAGACCTTATGATTTCCAATGATACAATACATTTTCTAACTCATGTTATTTTTGTGCTTAACTTATCACTGCTTTGGTTTACGATGAAGCACATAGGAAGGTATTGTGAGACATTGCTAGGATGGTTTCATTGGCTATTTGACTACACCTAACATTCAACCAACAAGTAATTAGAGGTAAGTAGGTAGGCATTTTACATTCATTGTATATACCATCTGCATTTCATGCTAGAGTAGTTGTATTTCAATTTGTATATATTCTTGCTTACTTTCATTTTATTGTACCATATATGAGCCAAGGGTGATATCACAACCCAAATAATTAATAATAATTTTGTTGAGATCTAGCAGGTCACAAGTCATACCAGAGATTCTTAGGTTCTCATGCACTCTACGATGAGCACATGTCCCCGACTTGGAGATAGATATTATCCCCTAACCTAGGGATACATAAGGATATTATGTCTCGAGGCCCACAGGTCCTAGACATGGAGTACCGAGAGACATATTGACTTGAGCCTGTCCCTGGAGGGCCCATATTTATTCTTCAACACCTCCATCCTGTCAACAACAACAACATCCATCCCATCGGCCTGGTCCTTCAGCAGAAGTGGGTCTTTCTCCATGAGGTAATGAGTCTGGGTATCATGGTATGTTTCACTCTGATTCTCAAAACATTTTGAATATGTGCATTTAATTCTTTTTTTCTTCATGACGTGTGCTTGGACTTTATGCTTTTCCACTTGTCCACACCTGGGGGGAATGACAGGATGCACTAGCAAGTTGGTTCCCTTAGGATTTGAGTTTCCACTAGGTGGGTTCATGAAAGGTCATCGTCCATTCCCACCATACTTATCACTTTTCATCATTTTCCCTCTCATCCATCCCCTACATTGGTTCGGGCATTGGGTTTTCCAAGATAGCAAAGGGTTGTAACTTGCCTTGTGGGAAGAAGGGGCTAAAATCCCAGAGGGTAAAAGTAGGTGGCAAAAGATAGAATCCAAAAGAACAAAACCTTCATATGCTTTGCCCATGGATCCCCGAGAATGAAATAAAAGGGTTCTTAGAAAGAAATGGAGGGACCCATAAAATAATAAAATCAAGACCTAGTTAGAGGATAGGGGGTCTCATCACAAGCTAGCCTATTAGGTCCATGGGCATGTAGCAGTATGACACTACCATTTAGCTGGTCACCACGGCAGGGTAGTGGCTCTTGGTGGCATAGCCAAGAGAAATGGGGTCTCATCATGAGCCAAACTTCTCATCTCCATGAAATGCTTGTGGGTAACACTGTCACCATCGGTCACCACGCCAGGGCAGTGTCCCCTAACTATTCTCTTGAAAGAAAAAGGAATAAGATAAAAAGGTAAAAAACATTGAACATGATTGGAAATATTTGCATCCATGATACGCTGCAACTCATCCTCTTTAGAGGCACCCACAAGTAATCCATACATTTCCCTGTCATCACTGCACCCATTGCTCAAACATCCCCACACCACCTCATCCGCTTACATGACCTGGATTTGTCTTCACCTGGAAACATACCACATCCAATGAGAATTATCCCAATAGGACCTCTTGAAACCCTCTCTAAACATGGCTTGTAGAATTACATAATGTCTTTGAGCTCTTGTCTAGGAAAGGGGGATTTCATGCACATGTTTAGATAACTTGATTATTATACGTGATTGACATTTCTATGATCCTTGTGACTTATGAGACCATGGATGGCGTACTTTTTTTTGTTGCAGGGCCACACCCAACGGACAGGTACACATGGGGAGATGATTAGTTTGGACCTCCATAGGGCTAAAATCCCACTAGATGGATGAAGAGACCACAACGAGGGGCAGACACATACCATACGCTTGCACCGGAGAGAGAGGAGGATGTTCCACCAGAGATAGCCTGGTAGGCCTGGAACTAAGTGGGTCTTTCCCTCCCACTAAGATGTTGGCCTTGGAAGGCCCATGATGTCACCTCTATGACCCTTGATGTCACCCATTGTTTGATGGACACGATGGAGGCAGTTGTGTGCCAAGTGGAACATGTGGCTTGATCAAGAGGCCTTGGGAGGCTTAGCATTTTGCTCCTGGAGGCCAACGTTGCACCTAAGAGGCCCAACGTCACCCTAGAAGGACATGACGTCACCTATCTTGCTTGATTTTGGTTTTAATTTGTCATTTTATGTAAAAAAATGGATATTACATGTAAACAGGCCATGCCGGCCTTTTGACCTAATTTTGTAAATTAAAGGTCATTTTCACTGTATAAATAAGGGTTTTTTCCCTTGTATTTTTCATCATCTTTCACTCCCACAAGTGAGGTATGAAATTTGCGCCCTACTTAGGTTTTATTGGCTGAAATTTGGTGTGCACTTCTTGGAGGAGGCTAAATTTGGTGTTTCTTAGCATTTTTCTTGGTGGAAAATATTCAACTAGGATTATTGCTAGATTATTCTTGGTGGATGTAAGTGATTTTATGAAATCCTTCTTTTCTTTGAATGTTTATGGTACATTTACTTTTCATTTATTCCAATATTATGAAATTGCTAGTTTAAAACCCTAGGAGAACAAGCACATGTTATTGTCCTTGTCTTAACAATTTTTCACCTACTAGATTGTGCTAGAAACCCTACTTTTTTGAAGCATTGTGCTAAGGGCCCTACCATTGTAGCACCCTAGCATCATTTTCTTCATCAAGCCATCATTTACTTCATCCTTGAGCTAAAAA
>SNQJ01S0027930.1:80980-97938 GCA_010110895.2 Picea sitchensis
AAAAAACTATGCTTATTTGATAGAACCACTATAAAACCTACTAAAGAAAAATTATTTTCAGTGGAATAGAAAAGAAAAATAATGTTTTGAGTCTTTGAAGAGGATTATGTCATCTACACCAATGCTAGCCACCCTTGATTTTACAAAGCCCTTCATGGTAGAATGTGATGCTTCAAGGTTTGGAATAGGCACAATGTTAATGCAGGAAGACCACTCGATATTCTTTGAGTCAAAATCTCAACAAGAGGAAAAGTATAAAATCTACATATGATAAAGAGATGCTTTCCATTATACATGCATTAGCTAAGTGGAAAACATATCTCTTGGGAAATAATTTTTTGATACGTATCGATCACAATAGTCTTTAGTTCCTACTACAAGCAAAAACCTTTTCCAACTAATAATAAAAGTGGATAGAGAAAATTTCCACCTTCGATATGGAAATGTTGCACAAAAAGGGGAAGGAAAATGTAATTGTTGATGCACTATCACAAAGAGACGAAGATGTAACAACATACAAGACATCGATTGTGATGCCTCACTAGTTAGATGAAATATGAGTTGAATATTCCAAACACCCTAAATTGTATTCCATAATTAATAACTTGGGCCAAAACCCAAAATTTCAATGGAGAAATGACATTCTTTGGTACAAGGACAAGATCTATCTGACACCATTCTCAAAATTCAAAATAAAATACTTAAAGGAATCACATGACTCTCCAACCGCATGACATGTAGGGTTTTTCAAAACCTACTATAATGCACAATAAAAAAAATTATTGGAAAAGGATGAATAAGTAAATTCAGGAATATGTCATCAAATGTGACATATGTCAAAGAAATAAGAGTGAAGGTGTTATGTCACCAAGGTTACTCCACCTAACCAAAAGTGGGAAGAAATTCCAATGGACTTCATTAAAGGGTTACCCATGTCTAATGGAAAGAATAAAAGTTTTTGCATGGTTGATAAGCTAACTAAGTATGAAAATTTCATGGGGATAAGGAAAACAAATTGTTGAAGTATTTAGAAAGAATATACATAAGTTGCAAGGATTTTTGAAGGTCATTATCAGTGATAGGGATGCAAAATTCAAAGGAAATTTTCAAAAAGGCCTTTGCAAACAAACTAGGATATCCCTTAATATGATCTCAACATGTATTCCTCAAATGGATGGTCAAACGGAAATTGTAAACAAATGATTTGAAGCATACCTCCTTTGTTTCGTGAGAGATAAGTAGAACAAGTGGTTTCAATGGTGTTGTTCTAAAATATTGTAAAAGGTCTTTAAGATAACATCACGAGGATAAATCCCCCTACCTTTTTAAAGAGACAGTGCTCCTTTGTTTCTTAACTACATGCAAGAATATAAAAGATGCCTCAGAGAGGACCAGGATTATTCTTAAAATAAATATTCGCATGCAAAGTATAGCCGAGAAAGGACCAAGTATCTCACAAAAAGTAAATATTCACTTTGATATAAGATTATAAACCAAAAGAGTATATAGTCTCATAGAACAAAATTTCCATCATAGCATTCATCAAAGTAAGACACATTATTCAGCACAAGGAAAGAAAATAATGACCGCATATGGAAAAGAGATTTAAATGATCATTCCATTAAGATCCAAAAAATATTTTGATATACACACATTTGAAATTTCATGCTTAGAACTTAAATTCTAAGAAATCATTAATGTTATGTCCCAAATAGTTCTCTGGGAACCTCAAAAAATAATAGATGTCTTTGTAAAAATGTGTAATAATGTCTGAAAGTTCATGAAAAATAAATTGCATTTGGCCTTCTAAGAAGACTGGGATTGGGCCTCCCGCGGACCATGAAACAAAAGAAATACTATGATGGAAGTTCCAAACCTTTATCTGCTTGTTGTGGTGTCTTTTTTAAGTTTTTGTTTTTATTTTAACCAAGGCCTTCTTTAACCATTGTTCAATGTGCTCCCTCATTGGAGAAATGGTTATCTCATGTTTGGTCTCGGTTTCGAATAACTCATTTTCTAGTTCTTTTAAATCAAATATCAACTGATGGAGTGCGTCCTCAATGTATTCATTCTTGTTCATATACTAGACTAACCATCTTTCCACTTATTCTTCATAGTACTAAATTGAATCATTAAATCCACTAACCCCGACAAATTTAAGGCTTCCAATTGTTCTTGTAATTGCTCTCTTGATAAGAGTATTGTATCCATAATTAAATGTGGGTCCTCAATTTCCTTAGTAAAATCAACAAGTTTTAAGAATATATCACCTCTTTTAATGTTAATTGCATCACATTCATACAACATTTCCCTTAAACATTTATTTATCCTTATCCAAAAAGAATTGATTTGTTTCAAATGAGTCTTGGAAGGAAGATTTTGATCTATTCTATGTAACTCACTTAAACTCAAAACCTTCACCGAAAATGTATCCATTTCTTCCTTGTAGAAACTGTTGTAACAAATATTAAAATTTTGGCTTTCGGTCACTTAGGAGAATGAATGGAAGCATTGGCAGTGGAATGACCACATACACCGAGCATTAAGCCACATGGATAAAAAGCTCAAGAGTCCAGGTTTTTTGGCCATCAAGGATTTGGCCGACGTAGATATTTTAATAACTACAGTCATGATCCCCGAATTCACTAAAGTATTAAAGGATAAGCTGGGTTAATTAAAGAATAAGAAAGATTAATGTTGACAAGTCTCATCATGATTTCGTGACTCAATCTGCCTTTGTGCTTTAAGTATCAAGTTTGTGATTTCCGAAACCCTGAAAGCCTATGTTTTAATCGTGCTTAATCACAAAGCTAAAAGTGTTTTAACTGTTAATCAATCCCATCACAATTTCGCGATTCGGGATTTCTTGCGTCAAGTATTATCGAAGTCCCGACACTTAAATCCATGAAAGGTTAAAGATTAATTGCTAATCGTGATTAATTAAGAGATTAAGACAAATGATTATCGCCTAATTAATCCCATCACGATTTCGTGATTCGAGATTCCTTGCATGTCATAACTCTTGAGGACATGATACCCGAAACCCAAAGGCCCGAAAGAGTGCAATGTAAAAGCCAAAATCTATTTCAGGGATTTGGCCATCGGGGATTTGGCCGACTTGAATATTTTAATAACCACTGCTTCATTTCCCCGAATCCCGAAAACCCAAAATCAGGACTCCAGTCATATGCAAAATTGCTTTAGAAAAACTCAATTCTCTCAGCCATGGAGAGGTCGTTTTTCGCGTTCGAATAGTTGATTGACATCTACAAATCCTAATATTTCCAGTGGTGTATTCAGAATTTCATTTTGATCTTGGTAAGGCAGTAAAAATTCCCCCACAAGATGAGGTTCATTTTCAGAAATATGGCATTTTTACTGTGTTGAGTTATCATTTTCAAATAATGATTCTGAGCGACTGGAGTATCATTTTGAGAAATGGGTGGAGGATTTTGTGCCTAACACATCAAATATCATTAGCCTCTTTCAATTTTCCTACAGGTGTCACATATTGGGAGAATCGAATCCATCTCCGAGCCCTAATTTTCGGATTTCATATTTCCCTGTTTTGACACATGTTTGTTAAATGCAGATTTGGGAAAAATGAAAAGGGTCTCAGGGAACTAAGAGACTTTTTTTCTCAAAATAAACATATGCACAAAAGCCTCTTTCATTTTATACACAGCTATCTCTATTCGAGAGATACAGAGCCGTAACTGCAGCCCTAGTTTTCGGCAGTTTGGCCCATTTTCTATGGCAGAAAGTTTCAAGAATTGGTTGTAACTGTTGTTATCTTTTAGATTAGAGAGGATTTCGACCTAAATACAATATGAGGCATATTTGTAAAAGGAAAGGGGGGAAATACACACAGGAGTAGTACTCCTGGGCTGTAGCTTTCATTTTCAGTTTAATATAAGATTGCAGAAGCATGTTTTATCCATATTAGAGATTCTTGTGATGTTGCTTGCAGAGTTTGTCCATTTTCTTAGTTTCAATATCACTCCATCTATCTTTTCTTCTTGATTTGTAATTGTTTTGTAATAGAATTCATCCTCTGTTATATGATCTGTTGCAGAATGGTTATAGGTTGTTTCTTGCAGAGATCAAGGTTCAAAATTTGTCCTTTGCTAGATGCTCTGTCCCAACCATCTCTTTCCACTTATTTGTGCTTGAAATTCACTCATCGCTAAGTTATCCTTGTGTATTGATATATTTTCTCTTTATTCTACTGCCATACTTTTATAAATCCTTCTCTTTGTAATCAACTTCTATCTCGCCTTTGCTCCATGGATTTCCATTGCCGAAACAATCTTGCTATTTGCTTGATCATTTGACTCCATGCCCAATGGACTACCTCCCGGTCCAACCCATCAACCCTAAAAACCTCAAAACTTTATGTTGCCCACAGATCTTCCCATTGTTAAGCTTATTGGATATCCTATCGTGACACATATTTGAGAGATCCCTCTCAGGTTGGAAGGGGCAGCTTCCAATCAAAAGTGGTTCGTGGTTATCTCAGAATTTACTTGCACGCAACCCAAATCAAGTTCTGAGTGATAACTTATTTTTTCATTTAAAATGTGCTAAGGCTTGGCTCTATTACAGCCTAGAACCAACTCTTGTGACAACAGAAACCTTCATCATTTTCTAGATATTTTTGGAGATATTCTTTGAAGTGAAAAAACCTTGTTGAGAAGGTAGTTGAACTTGTTTCTAATTCCCATATATCAAGGACCAAGGCTATTCTTTTCTTAATACTATCTCCAATGTATTTTCTTACAACCACTAGTAAACTCGATGAACCTTTCAACCTGGAACTAATTTCTAGTACATCTTCAAGACTGCACATTGGTTGTATAGCAGTGATGGGTTCGATGAATAAAGGTCTTGGATGCAGAGATTTTTCTAATTCCTTTACACTTTATTTTAAACCAAATTTTCTTTTTCTATATCATAAATAGACTCTTTTAATGCTTCTCTAGTTGCATCATGAAATTGTACGATTTTCGAGGTTGGAACCCCATGAAAATCGATCTTTGTTTCCAACTTCTCTGAAACCTTTTTATTCTTTAAGTTCACCTTTTCAATTAACATTTTTTTGGAATTCTTATGGTAGGCCATGTGGTGCAAAGTGACGGACTCTTCTTTAAATGTTGTTGGCTCTTGAGAAGCCAATTCTTTAGCTATAACTCTAGTTTCAATCATCCTTTATTCTGCCCAAGTGGGCTCTTCTATCACATCGTCAACTTCCATATCTTTGTGACTCCCTTCAACTTTAGGTAATTCTTGTCCCTCTTTTTGGACTTCTCTTTTTTTTTAATAGAGGTATGAACATCGTGAGGTTTTTCAATTGTCTTTTTGGTGGGTCCTCATCTCCACCATCATCTAAGTTTCTAGTGGAATACCTTCTCTATTATTGACCACTACTTCAAGGTTTGGTCTTTGTCGAGGTACTCTTATGTGAATTTGGGTTTTTATTTGTTTCTTCTCTACCCCATTGCTTGTAGTACTCATTTGTGCTAGCCAATTCAATATCATCTAGGGTATTTTCAATAGATGCTTCAGGAAGATTATGGTTACCTCCCCCTTCTTCCTCAAATTGTACATACTTAACAAAATACAAAGCATATCCAATTAAATACATATGTGCCGAAAACAAATCCTTAGGATCAAAACCTTGAATGGTCTCGGCTTCCTTTAAACTGAGTTGGTAAAATTGAATTTCATATTCATCTAAATGAGAGATGTGCTTCACAGAAATCTCTCCAACTTTCTATGGTAGTGGGATAAATTTCTTTTTCATTTTCTCATTGAATAAATGTTCCCAGTATGTGTATTGTCTACACACTTCAATGATGAAAAGTTTGTTAGAAACATAAAATGCTAATAAAAAGAGTTCCCCCTGGAATCCATAAAGTATCAGAAAACTAAACTCTTCCATAGATTAATAAACTCCTTTCTCAAATAGAAATGATGCAACTTTCAACAATAGTATGGATCTGGCGGAATCATGAATCAGCTTCTTAAAAAAAGACATAAAACCATTTTGCACTTCATAGAAATTGTATGGGGCATTGTGCCTCCATAATACTGGATACCAGAATGAAACTAGATCTTTCTTGAAGTCAACATTTCTTGCTCTGGATAAATCCTTAAATATATGACAATAAACTATAAAAAAAATTGAATATGAAGTCATATAGAATTTATTGGTTTTTTTAAGGCTCCCCAACTAAAACGAAATCTTGTCGGAGATAATGCGAGCCTAATGAATTATTGCATTTTCATGAATTAAATGATGAAGAATATATACAATATATTTGGGCACTAAGGTTGTGGACTCCTATCCAATTATTCTAGAAAATACATAGGAAAATTGTTAATATGGGTACTTTAAAGAGCATACCTCAACCTGAGTAGAACTGATCTTGCTCCTCGGGCTTGTGAGGAAAATTTTGAGAAACCACATTCCTCCATTGTGTGCTTTAAGAAACTCATCTTATTCAGAATTCTTGAATATCAAAGTAGGGTTAGGAAGTTGTAGCATCCTTTTGAACACCGAAGGGGCCAAATAAATCGATGGTTTTCCTTGTCTATGGATAATTCTCCTCTCTTTATCGAACTTGTCAGTGCACCAGATTACCAACTCTTTAAAATCATATACTTACGACATGCACCTAGATAATGAAATACCTAAGCTCCAAACTTTGCACAATTCCTTTTCTTTTGGTGGGAGAGATGAGTACCACTTGTATGCTTTTGACCACTGAAACTGGTGGTCTTCTTGTCTGAGATTGTTGACAGTGTCTCCACAATATAATTCCTTCATTTTACTTGACATGTCTTATGCATATTTCCTTTTTTTATGAATAGGTGGCACTCTTGTCAATATAATCTTTTACAACGAGGCGTTTAATTCTTTATTTTTATTTTCATTGTGGTTCATAGTACGAATCTCACTACGTCCACAATAATCCCCCCCAAAATCCGAAGAACATAGGAGGGTCAAGCATTTCAAGAATATTTGTCTCACAAAGAGAAGCATGTTGAATAGATGAGACTCGAACCTGGGTGGGGAGGAGAAAACTCCCACCCCAACCAATTGTTTTTAATTCCTTATTTACTGTTACCATGTATTTTCTTGATTATCAATTGTTGTAACTCTTAGTTCGAAGTTTCCAACTTGCAAGGTCTGATTTTGGATTTATGGAAAAGCTTTTATGAAAGTCACACCACTTAATAACCATATTGAATTCACACAAGCAGTGGCTAATGTGGAGGTGGGAAATAAATGTCATTAGTAATGGTGATATCATATTGGGGAGTATGAAAAATGGTTAAGTATGGAGGTGAAAAGTGAGGGATGGAAAGTGTATTATGGTGAATGCGGAAATGCAGGATGTGGGATTGCAAGGTTTTGAGAATGAAAGGAGAGATACGAGGGACTCCTACATCCACATTGATGGAAAGTGCTAAGTACCAAAAGGTTGATTTTGCGAGTTTCAGAAATAGGTGAGTCATTTTAGAGAATGTAGAAATGTGAGATGTGGGGTTGCGAGTCTAGGGAAAAGATAAATGGAATCATAGGGAGGACCATGCATCCGCATTCGGGAAAATGGTTATGTATGAAAAGGTAAAAGGTGTGTTATGAGTGATGTGGAAATAGGAAGGTTTTATTTGAGTGATGCAGGACTTGGGTATTTGCGGGGTGATGGATAGCTTGGTCTACCACAACAAAGAAAAACAACTAAGTGTTGGGATTATTTGGGTGGGGAGAATAATTAAGAATGTTTTTGTGGGTTTGCATACCTGTGGATTTGGTGGTAACCCACTATGTACCCCACATTTTTAAAAGAAAAATGACTAATTAAAGGATATGCAAGAGACAAGAAAAGAAAGAAAATGATTATGGATGGACCTTTATACACTAACATTGATAAAAAAAAATGTAGACTGACAAGTGGTTACATCTATCGAATGGTGGTATGATTCTACTTACCACACATCAGCAAAAATGACACCCTTCAAAGCCTTATATAGTTATGAACCACCAAAATGGAAAAAGTTTGTGTTGTGTAATACTAAGGTGCCAACAATAATGAATCAACTAGTTGAATGATTAGGATTTATGAGCAGAACGAAATGAAACACAAATCTATAACATTAACATAGATATATAGAGAACAATAACAAAGATACAATAAAACTTAACTTCTATTCAATAAAGAAATATGTTGAAATTGTAAAATGTTGAATGAAACAATCTTGCTTGAATGGTGGTAGCTAATCTCTGAGAAGAGATGTGGCGGCTACGTGCATTCATCTGAGCACATTACAATGAGGCATCTAGACCGTTTTAGCATCGATAACTAATCAGAAAACCCTAGACATCCAAAAACCTAACCCTAGGAGATGAAGCACCAAAAGTTGTATGGGTCCCAATGGGGTAAGTTGGTACATCAACTTCCTGGGGTCGTAACTTTTTCATACGATCTTCGTTTTAGCCACATAATAACCTGTTGAAAAGGTCTATCCGAGAACTACTCATGATGCCACCACACTCTAACTTCACTTAAAGTGTGATTGTGGCGGGCCCAAAAAAATGTTGTTTAGGGCTTCAAAATGGCCCCGAAAGTTTAGGACCTGAAAATATAGAAACAAACTGCCAAGATGAAAATTGAATGTGAGCATGTTGGAAGAGGTGGGTGGCCATCGATATCCACATATATCAATCATCCCTCCTTAGGAAGAAATGGTATCCATTGTTTTGAGTTCTCCCATCATATGAGGAAATTTCTACTGAATTTGGCCCCGGGTGAGCCACTTGCCTTGGTGCAGGAGTTGTCCCTCTTTGAGAACATGATAAAGTTGAAGCTTATGTTGGCAAGCGCTCTTGACTTGTGTTTCCATGATATGATCAGTGGATTCTTGTTCCATGCAATAAGGGTTGAGCTATGTCGGTGTCAATTGTTCTGCTATCTCTGAGGTGTGCAATAAGGGTGGAAAGTATGGTTGAAGGAGGTCCACATTAAACATTGGGTGCAAGCCAAGGAAGGGGGGAATGTTGAGCTCAAATCAATTTTCACCCATAGCCTTGGTGATGGTGTAATGTCCATAGCGGAGTGGCTGAAGCTTCTGATGGGGTTGATTAAGGAATTATTTATGCAAGTGCAACCAAAATTTATCTCCCACCTGAAACTTGTGTGGAACCCGGTGTTTATCATGGTGTTGCTTGTACTTGGCATTAGACTTATGAAAAATATCCTGAACCTGTTGGAGGATGTGTTGGATTTGTTCAATGAACCAGGTGGATTTGTTGGCTTCGGTTTGAGCATGGGATGATTCTACCTATGTGGACACAAGGGGTAGTGCAACATCCATGGGACCCAATGGTTGAAATCTCAACCCCACCTAAAAGGGGACGTGGTCGGTTGAGCTATGTATGGTTCTATTGTAATTGTGATGAGAATAGGTATTATTCTCATCCCATGTGCATGGATGCTTGGAATTGTACATGTGCAAGATATGCTTGATCATCCTGTTGACGACCTCAGTTTGGCCATCCATTTGGGAGTGGAAGAACAGCCATTTGGTGATCTTGGTATCTAGTTGTGACCAAAGTCTCGACCAGAATGTGTTGAGGAACCGGATGTATCAATTTGAGATGATATTTTGTGGTATCCCAAAATGTACCCACACTCATTCAAATAAGATCTTGGCAGTGGCCTCCACTATGATGCTCTTCTTGCAGGTGACCATAATCACCATCTTGGAAAATTGATCAACAACCACAAAAACACAGCTATTTCCTTGTTTGGTTTAAGTAAGTACTGACATGTAGTAAATCTAGATAGATTCCTAGGGATTTTCAGGAGTAGGCAGAGGGGTGTACATGCCTTGTTTATTAATGTTTGGTTTGCAAATGGCACGGGCCATGCAGGACCTGATATACTTGATCACATCCTCTCGAAGTTTTGGCCAATATAAATGTTGTTTCAACACTACCACTACTTTTCCACATCGAAGTGTCCTCCCACCTGACTGTAGTGAGCTTCCCAAACCAGCTTTGCATGCTTGCTTGATGGGACAAAGATATGGCCCTGTTATCGTGCAATTTGTACTTGTCCCAAAGGGAAAGGCTAAGGGAGAAAAATTGGTGTAGCGAGAGGTTATCTTATCACTATCACCTTAATAAGATACCTCTTTCTATTTAGAGATGATAACCCAGGGGAGACGTCCCCGGTGACCTGGGGGTTTGAGAAGGAAAAGGTTAAAGTGTCAATAAAAGGTATCCACTCTCACAAGTCACACTAATCAGAAAGTCCCAAGGTTTTAATCAATGAACCAATGATGTGCTTAGATTTACCTGCCCAGAAAAAAGCAACAAGAAAACAATATATTTTGCAAGTACAAATTTGATGTTAGTGCTTCATAAACCTTGGACTAGTCAATAAAAGAAATAAGTTGATACTAGATGACGAAAACATAATTTTATAATAGCAATGTTTACAATATAATAGCTTCACAATAAATGCCTTAAAAGAGATTCACAATGACCAAAGATAATAACCCAATAATAGCAATGTACTAGCAGTTGTCAGAAGCTAATTAGGCAATGTAAAACTCAACCTTTGCAATTTCTTTTAAGTGATTTTACTATTGTAATAAATGGATTTAGCTTACTTTTGTTATGGAAACAAGAAGGTTAGTGAATTATCCTAATCTAGGGTTATGAAAGGTTAGTAGGTTGCTTGAGGTAAAAGATTTAAGGGCTGGTTTCATCACTCAATCAATTTCAAGGTCTAAATCAGTGCCTTTTAGGGATAATGGAGTCACTTTGCAGCAGAAAAATTGAAGTAAAAAATGATAATGTGAGAGCTAAAGACAAGAAGGCCAATGATTGAGGTGTTGGTAACCCGAGGCCTCAATCACTAAACCCTAAGAGGAAAATGGCCACTAGGAAGTAGGTAAACCTGGGCCCTAGCGGTTTTCTTCCTTTTTTAGCTCAAGGATGAAGTAAATGATGGCTTGATGAAGAAAATGATGCTAGGGTGCTACAATGGTAGGGCCCTTAGCACAATGCTTCAAAAAAGTAGGGTTTCTAGCACAATCTAGTAGGTGAAAAATTGTTAAGACAAGGACAATAACATGTGCTTGTTCTCCTAGGGTTTTAAACTAGCAATTTCATAATATTGGAATAAATGAAAAGTAAATGTACCATAAACATTCAAAGAAAAGAAGGATTTCATAAAATCACTTACATCCACCAAGAATAATCTAGCAATAATCCTAGTTGAATATTTTCCACCAAGAAAAATGCTAAGAAACACCAAATTTAGCCTCCTCCAAGAAGTGCACACCAAATTTCAGCCAATAAAACCTAAGTAGGGCGCAAATTTCATACCTCACTTGTGGGAGTGAAAGATGATGAAAAATACAAGGGAAAAAACCCTTATTTATACAGTGAAAATGACCTTTAATTTACAAAATTAGGTCAAAAGGCCGGCATGGCCTGTTTACATGTAATATCCATTTTTTTACATAAAATGACAAATTAAAACCAAAATCAAGCAAGATAGGTGACGTCATGTCCTTCTAGGGTGACGTTGGGCCTCTTAGGTGCAACGTTGGCCTCCAGGAGCAAAATGCTAAGCCTCCCAAGGCCTCTTGATCAAGCCACATGTTCCACTTGGCACACAACTGCCTCCATCGTGTCCATCAAACAATGGGTGACATCAAGGGTCATAGAGGTGACATCATGGGCCTTCCAAGGCCAACATCTTAGTGGGAGGGAAAGACCCACTTAGTTCCAGGCCTACCAGGCTATCTCTGGTGGAACATCCTCCTCTCTCTCCGGTGCAAGCGTATGGTATGTGTCTGCCCCTCGTTGTGGTCTCTTCATCCATCTAGTGGGATTTTAGCCCTATGGAGGTCCAAACTAATCATCTCCCCATGTGTACCTGTCCGTTGGGTGTGGCCCTGCAACAAAAAAAAGTACGCCATCCATGGTCTCATAAGTCACAAGGATCATAGAAATGTCAATCACGTATAATAATCAAGTTATCTAAACATGTGCATGAAATCCCCCTTTCCTAGACAAGAGCTCAAAGACATTATGTAATTCTACAAGCCATGTTTAGAGAGGGTTTCAAGAGGTCCTATTGGGATAATTCTCATTGGATGTGGTATGTTTCCAGGTGAAGACAAATCCAGGTCATGTAAGCGGATGAGGTGGTGTGGGGATGTTTGAGCAATGGGTGCAGTGATGACAGGGAAATGTATGGATTACTTGTGGGTGCCTCTAAAGAGGATGAGTTGCAGCGTATCATGGATGCAAATATTTCCAATCATGTTCAATGTTTTTTACCTTTTTATCTTATTCCTTTTTCTTTCAAGAGAATAGTTAGGGGACACTGCCCTGGCGTGGTGACCGATGGTGACAGTGTTACCCACAAGCATTTCATGGAGATGAGAAGTTTGGCTCATGATGAGACCCCATTTCTCTTGGCTATGCCACCAAGAGCCACTACCCTGCCGTGGTGACCAGCTAAATGGTAGTGTCATACTGCTACATGCCCATGGACCTAATAGGCTAGCTTGTGATGAGACCCCCTATCCTCTAACTAGGTCTTGATTTTATTATTTTATGGGTCCCTCCATTTCTTTCTAAGAACCCTTTTATTTCATTCTCGGGGATCCATGGGCAAAGCATATGAAGGTTTTGTTCTTTTGGATTCTATCTTTTGCCACCTACTTTTACCCTCTGGGATTTTAGCCCCTTCTTCCCACAAGGCAAGTTACAACCCTTTGCTATCTTGGAAAACCCAATGCCCGAACCAATGTAGGGGATGGATGAGAGGGAAAATGATGAAAAGTGATAAGTATGGTGGGAATGGACGATGACCTTTCATGAACCCACCTAGTGGAAACTCAAATCCTAAGGGAACCAACTTGCTAGTGCATCCTGTCATTCCCCCCAGGTGTGGACAAGTGGAAAAGCATAAAGTCCAAGCACACGTCATGAAGAAAAAAAGAATTAAATGCACATATTCAAAATGTTTTGAGAATCAGAGTGAAACATACCATGATACCCAGACTCATTACCTCATGGAGAAAGACCCACTTCTGCTGAAGGACCAGGCCGATGGGATGGATGTTGTTGTTGTTGACAGGATGGAGGTGTTGAAGAATAAATATGGGCCCTCCAGGGACAGGCTCAAGTCAATATGTCTCTCGGTACTCCATGTCTAGGACCTGTGGGCCTCGAGACATAATATCCTTATGTATCCCTAGGTTAGGGGATAATATCTATCTCCAAGTCGGGGACATGTGCTCATCGTAGAGTGCATGAGAACCTAAGAATCTCTGGTATGACTTGTGACCTGCTAGATCTCAACAAAATTATTATTAATTATTTGGGTTGTGATATCACCCTTGGCTCATATATGGTACAATAAAATGAAAGTAAGCAAGAATATATACAAATTGAAATACAACTACTCTAGCATGAAATGCAGATGGTATATACAATGAATGTAAAATGCCTACCTACTTACCTCTAATTACTTGTTGGTTGAATGTTAGGTGTAGTCAAATAGCCAATGAAACCATCCTAGCAATGTCTCACAATACCTTCCTATGTGCTTCATCGTAAACCAAAGCAGTGATAAGTTAAGCACAAAAATAACATGAGTTAGAAAATGTATTGTATCATTGGAAATCATAAGGTCTAGCTCATGGAGGCAGGTGGGAGGGAAAAAAATGGTGCCAAGTCATTCTCTCAAGAAAGTGCTCAATCCATTTCAGAAAGGGATTGTGAAAAGTCAAAGGTTCAAAAGACTAACTCAAAGAGTCTGAAAGTTGGCTACCTCGGACGTCTTCACAATCTGAGGCCTAGGAAGGGACTATCAAGAACCTAGAGGACGACTAACAATTTCTTAAGGGGAAGCTGGAAGACCGTGATAATAGGCTTCTTCTTAAGGTACTCAACCTTCCCCTAAATTCCCAAAGGAGTCTTTGTCCTATAGAAGACTTGCGATAAGGGACATGTTTCCAAATCACACACTTAGTGACATAGTGAGGTAGAGTGATCAAAGGGAGGTGGAAAATCTTATCACAGGTATCATGTTTCAGGAAAGCAACTTCCTCACTCTTATCAATATCTGAGCATAACGATTGTTGATAATTTTCTTCATAAAAAAAATCTAAATGCTCAGAGGAGTATTCATCAAAATCCTCAAGATATGACCAAAAATCATCAGGAGAATATAGGACTAGGTCATCCCTGGCTGTTTGGAAAGTATCTGTAATTATATCATCTCCTCATTGTCAATTGTCAAAATTAGTAACCTCATATGATAGTTGCAAAGGCAACTTCTGGAAATGACCTTCAATGTTGTAAATGGGATCCTTATTAGAACCAATCACATCCCACTTATGCCTTCCAACATGTATGAACTCATCAATATGATCAACAATGTCACTATCTTCAACATAACATGAAGGATTTAAAGCATTCAAGGGATCCTCTAGCACCTCTTCACTTTCCAAATCATAAAATAAACAATCGTCAAAATTTTGGAAAGGAGGGTAACTCACCATGTTTATTTCTTCTTGTGCAGGAGCTTTGAGGACTTGGGTGACTTCATCAAATGAGACAACATGCATCATTGTTTCACCCTCATGACTTGCCCCTACATCTCCAACTGTACAAAAATGAGACTCTACCTTGCCTGAGGATTTTATTTCTCCTTCACTCTTTGTATCATAGAATAAGGTATTATCAAAATCCTGAAAAGGAAAGTGACTAACCTCATCCTCTTTTTCTTGTGCTAGAAAAATGGGATTTTGGATGGCTTCATCAGAAGGAAGGGGACACATCAATACTTCATCATTGTTTTTGATGTCCTTAGGTTCCAACTCCTAAACCACGTCTTCATTATTCTTGGAAGAAGAATGAGTAATCCTTTGTTCTTCCTTCTTGGATTCGAAAACCTCATCAAGATCCTCCTCCTTACCATCTTGTTGGTCGATTATTTGTTCCCCTTATTCTTGGAAATCAGCAGTAAAGGTCTCAAGGGAAACTAATCTCTCCAAACTAAGAGTGTTTGGGGTAAATAGGTGTCCTTCCTGGGATAAGGTGATATTTGTCTCGATTTCTCTAGCCATGTCATGAGCCTCATGGAGCATTCTAGGGCCCTTTTTAGTGATGGAAAACCCTAAATGCACTAAGAGAGCATTGCTATAGAGATAAACGAGGTACTTTTCTTTAGGATGATGTATTCCAGGAATTCAAAATAGTAGGTCCTCAAACCTATTCTGGAACTGTCTGACAGTTTCATTCTCAGTTTGTTTTATATGCTTGATTCTTTTTAGTAGTACTGGGATGTCTTCCAACTTAATACCCCATATTTTGAGAAAGGTTTCTTCCAATTGTTCCATAGATGTGATGATAGCATCAAGGGTTGTCATACCACTTTCTAGCATCACCATGAAGAGTGGCAGAGAAGAGTTTCATTGTCACTGATAGGGTGGAATTGAAAGAAATCCTAGAAATCACCCATGTGATAGTCGGATCTCTCCCCAGCACTACCAGTAAATTTAGGGAGCCATTTCTCGTACTTCTGGGGAATTTTTCGAGGATATCCCTAGATTTTACTCATGTCTAAAGTTTTGAAATTTCCTGGGTCCCAATGAGAAGTCATGGTTGGTTTTTTCATTAGTGGAGTCGCCAGGTAAGCTTTGAAAAGTAAAGGATTTTGAGGAAAGGCTTACTGAAAAGTGTCATCTTTGAGGAGAATTGACTGAGTGTTCCCCGACAACAGCACCAAAATGTTATCGTGCAATTTGTACTTATCCCAAAGGGAAAGGCTAAGGGAGGCAAATTGGCATAACGGGAGGTTATCCTATCACTGTCACCTTAATAAGATACCTCTTTCTATTTAAGGATGATAATCCAGGGGAGACATCCCCGGTGACCTGGGGTTTGAGAAAGCAAAGGTTAAAGTGTCAATAAAAGGTATTCCCTCTCACAAGTCACACTAATCAGAAAGTCCCAAGGTTTTAATCAATGAAGCAATGTTGTGATTAGATCTACCTTCCCAGAACAAAGCAACAAGAAAACAATATATTTTTCAAGTACAAATTTGATGTTAGTGCTTCATAAACCTTGGACTAGTCAATAAAAATAATAAGTTGATACTAGATGAAGCAAACAGAATTTTATAACAACAATGTTTACAAGATAATAGATTCACAATAAATGCCTTAAAAGAGCTTCACAATGACAAAAAATAATAACCCAATAATAGCAATGTACTAGCAGTTGTCAGAAGCTAATTAGGAAATGTAAAACTCAACTTTTGCAATTGCTTTCAAGTGTTTTTACTTTTGTAATAAATGGATGTATATTACTTTTGTAACAACAGCAAGAAGGTTAGTGAATTAGTCTAATCTAGGGTTAGGAAAGGTTAGTAGGTTGCTTGAGGTAAAATATTTAAGGGTTGGTTTCATCACTCAATCAATTTAAAGGTCTAAATCAGTGCGTTTTAGGTCTAATGGAGTCACTTTGCAGAAGCAAACTTGAAGTAACAAATGATAATGTGAGAGATAGAGACAAGAAGGTCAATGATTGAGGTGTTGGTAATCCAAGGCCTCAATCACTAAACCCTAGGAGGAAAATGGCCACTAGGAAGTAGGTAACCCTAGGCCCTAGCGGTTTTCTTCCTTCTTTAGCTCAAGGATGAAGTAGATGATGTATTGATGAAGAAAATTATGCTAGGGTGCTACAATGGTAAGGCCCTTAGCACAATGCTTCAAGAAAGTAGGGTTTCTAGCACAATCTAGTAGGTGAAAAATTGTTAAGACAAGGACAATAACATGTGCTTGTTCTCCTAGGGTTTTAAACTAGCAATTTCATAATCTTGGAATAAATGCAAACTAAATGTACCATAACCATT
>SNQJ01S0027931.1:14315-25053 GCA_010110895.2 Picea sitchensis
GTGGTTGTTGCTATTAATAATGAGTTATTATTAATTAATATATTTAATATGTACTAATTATGTCGATAGGCGTACACCTATTGACATTGGGCATAATTAATGATCTTTTAACCTTATTTAACCTTAAACCCTAATCTGATGGATACGCATTCAAGATGCTGGCATATTCTTAGTCGTCCTCCAAAATCAATGAGCCATATTTATTGCGCATAACTTCCTTGCATTTATGAAGGCATCCGTTAACATGTTTACTTTTTTACATTTACCTAAGAATACTTAAAAAATTACTATAAGCATATATAATTGACACGTTCAAATGATTAATAATGATTAATATGTATACATGCCACGTTTATATGACTCCACACGTTTTATGTTAGAGCACCATTCGTTTCTGATCCCACGACCTCCATGCATTACCTCCAACATTATGAACATTCCACGACTTGAACCGCCACACATTCTGTGAGCGTTTGCGAATTTAAGTTTTTTATTAAATTTAGACATAGCAGCATGTAGGCAAAAGAAGTGTTAAGAAGTGTTATTGTTTAAACGATGCATGCACAAATTACAGTTTCTTCTCATGCCACGACCTGAACCGCCACACATTCTCTGAGCCACCCATTCTGTGAACGTTTTCCAATTGAAGTTTTTTAAATTTAAACTCAGTCGCATGCAGGCAAAATAATTATTATTCTTTACACTGGGGATGGGTGCTCAAACTTTCTAGCCAAGCAATCGGTATGTAAGAATTACAGTTTTTAAAATTTATAGACAGTCGCACGCACGAATTACAGACAACCTCTTGCACGCTAATGTTTTCCTAATGTATATATTGTGCAGGTCTCTTAAGTATCTCGGCCTTGATCTCAAAGGCGACAACATTAGTATTGAAGAGGAGCATTTGATTATCAAACTCGGTGGCCTTTTCTATGACAGGTATGTACTCATAAAATTATACCTGCACAATAGTTGAAAATTAGACCTGCACAATAGTTTAAAATTAGACTTGCATAGAAACGATCATTGTTGACAAATTAGACCAATCGAACACAACGAATCATCTCCATTGTCATGGGAAACAATCACTGTTGACAAATATCGCATCGCTCGTGATGCAGTAATTAAAGCATTTAAGTCGTCTATTAGATCCTTGTTCAGATTAATAACTTCATGTTTGAAATAAAAAATATACCCATTATTCTCTAGGCATTGTATCATCTCACGCCAATTAAATTTCGAACTCCATACAATTTGCAGACTGAAGGGATGCCCATCTAATTGGTCATCACCGGAATCGCATACATGGCCGAAATCCCAAATACCACGTAGCAAAATAGTATTCTCCCCCAATACAGTTATCCTATCGATTTCTTCTATCAATATTTCAGCATTCTTTTCAAACCATCTACCATCAACATACATGGTCGTCGCCAGAATTGCATACATGGCTGAAATCCCAAATACCGCGTAGCAGAATAGTATTCTCCCCCAATACAGTTATCCTATCAATTTCTTCTGTCAATATTTGAGCGTTCTCTACAAACCATCTACCATCGGCATACATGGTGGCTGATGAATGCCAAAATGTATATTTAATTTACTAAATGTAATTTTAACATAAATTTTAATTATGGTTTTTAAATAAAATCTGTTATAATATTTAATTTACTAAACCTAATACAAATTGAGTGACTACTGATGAGACTAGCAAATGGGGTATTCACATGAAAGCTCTGCGTAATTAGAGAATGGACGCACTGAGATTTGTTCACCAGCACTCTTGGCCAAGTTGAAAAAAGGCCTAGCACCAATGAAAAATGATCTATGGCTTCTATGAAGAAACATTGCCTCTGGTCACATCCACAAGAATTTTTGAAAGGCTTCCAATGCTTCCGTGTAACTTGTACATGTGATTCCCTGCCACTTGTTTTTCTGCGACTGTGATGGTTGAGTAATTGATTTAATGCTCTTTCAATAAATTGAATCCCATAGAAATTGAATCCCATAGAAACGAGAAGTGCCTTTTGGCTTTCCGAAGAAATCTATCAAAACCTTTTCAAGATTATTTAAATATTAAATTATATTGATTTAATTAAATTAACATGCACACTATATCGTTTTGGAATTAGACAATTGTGTTTCAATATTATAGAGTTTTAATAAACATAGGAGCCAAAAAAATCAACAGTGCAATGCTTTATACATATAATCCTTTAATAGCTAGAAACTGCAAAATTGCCTTTCATTAAACGATATTGTTCAACTGCTTTTTGATGCAAACTAGTCTCTTTTTCTAGGTTAGAAACAATGCTCCTGTTAATTACTAATTAGTAATTTAAAATATACAACAGTGATGGGTAAATGGGTCCTTTAAATTACTGTAGTGACCATAGATTGCTAGAAACCGCAAAATTGCCTTTCATTAAATGATATTGTTCAATTGCTTTTTGACGCAAACTGCTCTCTTTTTCCAGGTTAGAAATGGTGCTCCTGTTAATTAGTAATTGTAATTAGTAATTTAAAATATACAATAGTGATGGGTAAATGGGTCCTTTAAATTACTGTAGTGACCATAGATTACAGGGACACGATGCCAAGGAATAGATACCGTCGTTGAACGCCTATGTCAAGAGTCAAAGAGCAGGCCACTGAATAATTTTGAAATTCTCCTATTTCGTTGTTGAAAATATTCATATATATTTTAAGGTGGTAAAATTTATTAAAACCCAGCCACAATAAACACCGAAAGGTTTTACTAAATGCCGAAAGGTTTTGAGAATAATTTAAAACCCAGCCACAATCTAAACGAACATTAATGTAATACCCTAAATATTTAAATCTAATACAAGAGTTTATATTTAAGAGTGCCATTAGAAGGGTACCCGAGTTTATATTTAAAACCCAACCACAATAAATCTAAACAGCTTACATTAATGTGATACAATGTTATATTTAACACCCACAAAGAAAATGTCAACCCACATTAAATATAACTTCGGGTACAATGTTATATTTAAAACCCAGCCACAATCCAAACGACCATTAATGTAATACCCAAAATATTTAAATCTAATACAAGAATTTATATTTAAGCGTTACATTTTAGCACCCAGCCACAATAAACTCGGGTTTCAGAAATATAAACTCGGGTGCCATTGAAAATTTAAAGCCATGATTTTGTGTATATGCAGTAATATATTATGTTTGTAATATATGCAGTAATACCAGTATTACCATTTATACACGGTTGAAGATGAAAATGTAACGCTCCTTTCCATCCTGCCAAGTTAGGGTTTTCCATTATCATGACTGAGATATGCACTCCATAAACTCAAGGGAAAAAAATGTTTTTTTTTTTTTAAATAAAAGTGGGACCTTCCTATTATATCTTCAAACAAAAAAGAGAGAATACATGCCAGATAGGAGCCAGGTGTCCTGCCTGTGAAGGAAACCAGGACACCTGGCTATCACACTGTAACAGGTCCAAAAGTGATTGAAAGCATAGAGCCACCCTGCCCGTAGGAAACCAGGGGGTATAGTCTTAACTAACAGAATTTTAATAGTGGAGTTCCTGAGGATAGTTCGACTAACAACTAGAGGACTACTGTCCTGAGAAAGTATAACAACAATCGTAAAGAAAAACATGGAAACGCTGGAACCTTTTATCCGGGGCTCTCCTTGTCGTCCCGTGCTTCTGCTGCTCGAGATGGAATGGTGAAAGGCTGTGTGCAGGTAGGACAGAGTCGCTTGGGGGAGGCATTAGAGTAAGCTACATATAACATGTCCAGTCGCTGGCCTGCGCAGACCGCGCGAAAGATTTGGTCCTCTGCTAGTTCTCGGAGTTCAAAGATAAGCTGCAGTTGCTCCGGGAGCAAGCGAGGTGGCGAGGGCGGCCTCATCCGTGCGTCTTCAATTCCTTGACCGTCCGCATCCTGAACTGTATCAGCTTCCATCACCTTCTCCTCTTCGATAGTGCAGTGTCCTGGGTCGGGGTCCAGAGAAGCTTTGGCATAGGAGTCGGTGGAGGTTCTGCCGGGCGGAGTGAAGCGAGGGCGAAAGACATGGGCGTAGGGGTCCCAGTCATCCGGGAAGGTGATCATATTCTGGTGCAGGAAATCCGGAGGGGGCTGTATGCTCGGGTCCTCTTCTACAATTGTACCAGACGGTGAAGTTTCCCGAATTGCCTGTCGTCGACGCCTTCGAACTAGAGTCACTGCACTCTGGAAGTCCCTGTGTCTTTTCCTTCTCTCGGCTGCGGCATACCAGCCAGCCCCTCTACGTGGTTTCCCCCTTAGACGCGGCATGGATGGGATGGAGAGGAGAGCTAATTCGCCTCTCTGCGTAGAGAACTGTTCAAACAGAATGGAGCACAACCGAAGGTTGATGAGCCAATAAATCCCAATAAACTCCATTAATGCGACGAGCTTAATGCTCTGTCTGTTAGGACCTATGGCACTCGTGCTGAAAGGCTTCATGCTACGGAGATGAAAGGAGTTGACGCACACTATGGGTCGCAGAATGTGTGGGGAGGACGGTTAATAAAGGCCCCCCGCCTCCCCTCGCCACCTCCCCTTGCCACCTCGCCTCAACGCCATGGACACATGTCACCCCATCCGGGGCAAGGGAAAAAAATGTTGGAGGCAATGCAACAACTCATTATTATTTACAAAGTTTTACAAAGTTTACAAAGTTTTTATGGAAAAACTTCAACATTGTTGTTACTTTGGATACAGTATTTCGACAACAAGGAAATCATCCAAGGCAAGCCACTTTTCGACAACTCTTGAATAACATAAGAAATGTTGAACCTACTATTGATGATTGGGATCTTCTTATGTCACGGGTTGATATGAGTTTTCCTCCAGTGGAAAGGAGTTTATTTCATTCAACAATTCACTTGTTCCCAACAAATGATTTGGTCACCTTGCATAATAGAGAAATGTTAAAGTCATTAAATACTCCAATTGCAGGATCTGTAGATGAGCATACAAGACAGGCTGAAATTGTTGGTGTTGATGATGATCAACTAGAACATTAGGTTTTGCTATGCCCTGGTCAACGTGTCATGTTGACATGTAACTTGTGGGTTGAAGTCAGCTTAGTTAATGGTGCACTTGGTTACATTCAACAAATTTACTATAGCCCTGGTACAAAGCCACCCCAACTTCCAATGTTCACTACTGTTCTTTTTGATAAGTACATTGGTGTTCCTTTCGACAAAAATAATTTGAATATTGTTCCCATCACACTTGTTACAAGAGGAAATCGGAAACAAATTCCTCTAAAGATGGCATGGGCCCTTATTATACACAAATCATAGGGGTTGACTTTAGATCGAGCTACTATTGATATAGGCAAGAAAGAGCGTCAAGGGTTGACCTTCACATCCATATCAAGAGTGAAATCGATTGATGGTTTGCGCATATCTCCACCTTTCTCTTTTCAACGTTATGCCAAGATTAAAAATAGTGTTTTTGTTACTATTAGAAAGAAAGAAGAGCAACGATTACACTCTTTATCATTGTAGCATCCCATGTAAGTACTTTATCTCTTCATAAAATGTGTTTGTTTTGTTGATTTTTTGTCATTCGTAGTTACTATTCTCCTATTAATATTTTCTTCTCTATTTTTTTATATGTTTTATACCTTTAGTAGTTTCATTTTACTATGTCTATAACAAAATAATATAATTATTTATATTGTTACATTCATCTATTACTAACCAGTAACATTTAAAAAATCATATTATTATGCATGGAAATAAATGTTTATATTTCTCTCATATGCATATTTGGAGTCTCCTACATGTAATATTTCATGCTAATATTTTTTGTAAGTGACGAAGCAAATTTTGAAAAATTCCATACACACGTTCTATTTGTATTTCAACTCATAGTTTATTTATTTTTGTTTTTCCTATCCTGCAGTTATGGAAAACTCGGATGCTTTGAAGTTTGGTTCTGCTTTGCATGAAATAACGCAGCATGAGCATTTTCTTCATGGCATTCAATCTATGGTCACCAACCTACATCGTGAACCTTTCGACTTATTTGATCCATCTTTGCAGTGCTTCTCTACACTAAAGGAAATTATACACACATATATGCATATATGTGATAGGGAAGCGGGGAGACATTTGAGAAAAGATTGGCTTCATAGACAAAATGGTCATGGTCAAGTCGATATTAATTGGTGTTGTCGATGCCACCAATTTGGTTTCATATTAGAGTAAGATTCTGACAATTTTATCGGATTCAGATATGTTTTTATATTTGGAAACTTCATTTTTTGAAGTTTAAACATAATTATGTTTTTATGCAATGTTTTTGAATCTATATATTTTTTCCCTTTGCTTGTATGTTATAGAATGTTTTTGAAACTGATCGAACTTGTTTTTGTTTTGATTATACATTATACTTCTAATTATTGTTGTAATTTTCTCAACCAAGATTATGGACAACAAAGAATTTTCAAGCTTTAGTTGGGCTCTATATCAAATCACCGAACAAGAAAAATTCTTTACTCTTTTAAAAAATTTCATCTCTATGACAACTGGTGTAGAGTGTCACATGTTTGACAATACATTTCATTTTCTCTTAAGCATGAAGAATTCAATGTTGCAACTACAACATATTTTTGTAATTATTGGTGTTGATGTAAACTCATCTTCCATTTATCATGGACTGATATAGTCTTTATATAGATGTTGAGTAAAATTGTAATGAACAGAGTTTACAAAATTTTGAACAAATGTTTTCTTAAATTTGACAAGGGATTTTCAAATAATATTTCTTAACTTTCATTTAGATGTTTGTTTAAGATCAATTTCTGAAATATGAAAATATCATATGACATTTTGGATGAAAATATGATATGCCCTTTTGACCTTTTGGAAATTCTTCTTTCATGGATTGTTATCTTTTTTATTTCATATATATATATATATATATGTGTGTGTGTGTGTGTGTGTGTGGATTTATTTTCTACCCTTATACAAGGAAACACCATTTTTTTACTGAAAACAAATGTTTAAAGGTTCATGAGCATTAACAATGCAACACAACTCAAAAGTGATGGATGCAAAATAGTCATAGATTTTATGATGGTGCAATTTATAAGTTATATGATCCACATGTGCCATTAATATATAGAAAGAAAATTCACAATGTACTAAGGGATAAAATCTCAATACTATGATCTTACCCACACCATAATTATATTATGTATATATGGATGCAAATAAGTCATAGATTTTATGATGTTGCAATTTATAAATTACATGATCCAGATGTTGCATAAAGAATGCAACACAACTATAACTAATATTTAAAGTGAAAATGAAAAATGCATCCCTGAATAAAAAGATTTTATCGACACCACAATGAGAAATTTTCCCACTTTCCCATATCATCGTCGTTTCCCAATGTCTCCATCATCTACCCTTATACAAGGAAACACCATTTTTTTACTGAAAACAAATGTTTAAAGGTTCATGAGCATTAACAATGCAACATAATTCAAAAGTGATGGATGCAAAAAAGTCATAGATTTTATGATGGTGCAATTTATAAGTTATATGATCCACATGTGCCATTAATATATAGAAATAAAATTCACAATGTACTAAGGAATAAAATCTCAATACTATTATCTCAATACTATGATCTTACCCACACCATAATATATTATGTATATATGGATGCAAATAAGTCATAGATTTTATGATGTTGCAATTTATAAATTACATGATCCACATGTGGCATAAAGAATGCAACACAACTATAACTAATATTTAAAGTGAAAATGAAAAATGCATCCCCGAATAAAAGGATTTTATCGACACCACAATGTCGAACTTTTTCCACTGTCCCACTGTCTCCATCTAACGCTTTTTTGTCAATGTCACATTAGGACGAATATTTCCCAACGTCACAATGTGACTTTCATTTTATTTTTTACAATTTTACTTTATTAATGTATTATTTAATAATGTATAAATGCTTCACTAATACATACTTGCATTAATTATTACTCCATTAATATATTAATTATAATTTCTTTATAATATATTAATGTATTAAAATATTATTATTAATATATTTGTAATTTGTTTTAACCATCTGACGATTTTTACTCAACGTCGCATTATGACAAATATTTTCCATTGAAACATTGTGACGTGCATTTTCCAATGTCGCCATGCGACTTTAATAACATTTTCAAATGTTGCATTTCGACGTGCATTTTCCAACGTCACTTTGTGCCTTTAATAATTTTTCCCAATATCACATTTTGCTGTACATTTTTCCAACGTCACAATGTGACTTTAATCATTTTTTTTTCATGTTTTACTTTATTAATACTTTATACTTTATTAATGTATTCTTTAATAATGTAAAAATACTTAACTAATACATAATTTGATGTATTATTAATGTATTAATATAATTTTTTTTTTTTTTTTACTGGGGGAATCGGTAACTCGCGGTTCTTGTACTCGCGTGACACGGGGTCGATCCCCAAGCGGCTACCACTATAACCCCAGGTGCAACCACCCAACCCGCAATAATGGTGCACGAGTAAGTCCGAGTGAGAATCGAACATGAGACTTCATTTACAAATTTCCTTCCATTTACACGGCACTTGCCAATCCGTCTACACCCGTGCGGACCAATGTATTAATATATTAATTATAACAACCCTTAACATGGTTGGATTTTTTGTCCCCACAAGTTTCGAACCAGTAACTTTTCAACACGGAGTGGCTTAACAACACACTCCGTCACCGACTATCCTATACCTCAGAGACTAAATATATACTTTATTATTTATGAATACATTAATGTATTAATTAACAATTTTTTTAAGATATTATTTTATTTGTGTTTTAATACTTTAATATTGTAAGTTGTATAGTGTTTTAATACTTTATTAATTTATTTTTTAATATGATATAATTATATTAATTTATATAATATTATATTACTTTAGTATTATTATATTAATATAATAGTATTACATTCATAATCATATAATATTCTATTATTATTATACTTGTAATATTAATAAATGATGATGATGATGTTATATATAATGTAAATTTTATTATTATTATAATATTTGTAATATTAATAAAATATTTTGATTTTTATTATTATTAATAAAATTTTATTAATATTATATATAATATATTTGCATTATATAAAAATATTAAATAATATTATAAATAATACATTATTATAAATATTTTTATTAATAATTATAAATAATGTAGTTTTATTAATTATTAATATATTATTATTATTACCCCGGATGGGGTGACACGCGTCCTGGATGGGGTGACACGCGCCAACCAGCAAACAAGTGGACATTCGCCGGGACGCCCATTTATGGCATCTACCGGCGAGTGCCCTCCGAACACTTATTAGCCCATGGCCTGCACCAGGCACTTCCTGTCGATGAGCCCTCTCGCGCGAGGGAATTGTACCCGGAGCCAGCGCACTAACAACCCTGCCTTAATGGCCTCGGTAGGCTCGACAGCGTGGTGTGTAATCGCGGGGATGAATAGAGGTGAGGTGAATTGGACCCTCGCAGTGTTCATTTTGTTCAATTTCAATTTCCGACCTCCGTTGCAACAAGTAAGTGAAACAACCGAACAGATAACAGCTCGAACCATGCCCAGACTCCGGGGGAAATCCTGCAGAGGGGCAACATGGTATAGGGCCGAGTCTAGGCATAAACGCATCCGCAATTTCGAAAGAGCTTTGGCTTTGGCTGCCACCAGACGCAAGCATAGACCGTGGACGCCACCCATGGCGATCATAGAAGAAATTAGTTGGGAGGATGCACAACAACACCTCCCCTCACTCGTTAGCGCCGAAGCAACAAAGACACCGCACGGAGACGCCCAGTGGGACCTCAACGCTGCCACCGCGGAGGACCTCTTCCCACCATGCATTGTGGAAGAGGAAGCCCCTCTCGACGACATTACAGGAATAGTGAAGCCTGCAGGGTTGTCATCTCGCGTAGCGGAGGACTCTAGCATACGAACGCCCAACGTCAGTGGGGAACCGGACCAGCCTCCAGCCTTGGATTTCCGGTACCTTTCACTCATCTTTGAGCTCCGGAACCTGATGGAAGACCACGCTTTTCGTCTAGCCAGGTTGGACCAACGGTTGGACATGCTTTTTGCAGCCTATTCCAGAAGCTCTCAAAAGCGGCAGTGCCCGACGTGCGCACAGGCGTACTCGCTCCCGGCAGGCTGGCGTCAGAAGAGGCATGAAACTCCTGGTTAGGACTATTTCTGTTGTCTAGTTCAGTTAGAAAGTCCAGTTACTTTTTGGTTTAGTTATGGCCTCCGCTTTAAAACTCTTTAGCTTAATAGCCCTGGTTTCCCTCGGGCAAGGCTCCCACATGTATAACTTGATAACCGGTCTGCATTTGGCACAGAGCGCCCAACTGTCCTGGTTTCCTGCTCAGGCAAAACAGCTGGCGGCAACAATGGACACTGTATTTTCCTTTTTGTTAATATAATAGGTACTACCCTTTTTATTTAAAAAATATATATATTATTATTATTAATTATAAATATTGTATTACTTTACTTTTATTTGTATAAATACTATTAATATTATAAATAATGTTTTAATATTAATTTATAATATTAATAATATTTTATTAATAAAGTACTATTAATGTTGTCCCCGAGGTGTAGGACAGTTGGTGACGGAGTGTG
>SNQJ01S0027931.1:25063-65259 GCA_010110895.2 Picea sitchensis
TAGTGGGAAAGTGGGAAAAGTTCTCATTGTGGTGTCGATAAAATCCTTTTATTCGGGGATGCATTTTTCATTTTCACTTTAAATATTAGTTATAGTTGTGTTGCATTCTTTATGCAACATGTGGATCATGTAATTTATAAATTCCAACATCATAAAATCTATGACTTATTTTCATCCATATATACATAATATAATTATGGTGTGGGTAAGATCATAGCATTGAGATTTTATCCCTTAGTACATTGTGAATTTTCTTTCTATATATTAATGGCACATGTGGATCATATAACTTATAAATTGCACCATCATAAAATCTATGACTATTTTGCATCCATCACTTTTGAGTTGTGTTGCATTGTTAATGTTAATGCTCATGAACCTTTAAACATTTGTTTTTAGTAAAAAAATGGTGTTTCCTTGTATAAGGGTAGAAAATAAATCCATATATATATATAAGAAATAAAAAAGATAGCAATGCATGAAAGAAGAATTTCCAAAAGGTCAAAAGGGCATATCATATTTTCATCCAAAATGTCATATGATATTTTCATATTTCAGAAGTTGATCTTAAACAAACATCTGAATGAAAGTTAAGAAATATTATTTGAAAATCTCTTGTCAAATTTAAGAAAATATTTGTTCAAAATTTTGTAAACTCTATTCATTACAATTTTACTCAACAACTATATAAAGACTATATCAGTCCATGATAAATGGAAGATGAGTTTACATCAACACCAATCATTACAAAAATATGTTGTAGTTGCAACATTGAATTCTTCAGGCTTAAGAGAAAATGAAATGCATCGTCAAACATTTGACACTCTATACCAGTTGTCACAGAGATGAAATTTTTTAAAAGAGTAAAGAATTTTTCTTGTTCAGTGATTTGATATAGAGCCCAACTAAAGCTTGAAAATTCTCTGTCATCCATAATCCTGGTTGAGAAAATTACAACAATAATTAGAAGTATAATGTATAATCAAAACAAAAACAAGTTCGATCAGTTTTTGTAACATCCCACTCTGGCACACTGAGCGAACTTATTCTTTGAGGACACTTGCTCGCAAGTGATCTAGATTATTATGCTATTAAAACTTTTGATTTTGAATATGAGGCGTTATGGGTTGATGACTTGTTGTTTTATTGCATTGACATAGCCAGGTGCTATTGACTCGGTTTACTGAGTGTGCAGGATTTTGGACCTTGAGGATGCAGAGGCATCGATGGAACCCCTTGGACTCCGGATCGAGTAGGGGAATGTACCATTGGGGTTTGATTGTTTTTACTATGATATTAGCACATCTGATTAGATGATATGACATGGATTTATTATGACATGATTTTTTGATGATGCAGGCTGATGATAGCCTGTCGACTAGACTGACATGTGGAGTAAAGGGGTCACGCACGACTACCAGAGATGTTGAGGGAGAGGTGTGGACAACAACCCTGCCATAGCCTACTAGCACTCATGTCATGGCTTGAACTGTAGGTTAACGTTTACCTAGTTCGAGAGGACCCACGATGCTTTGAGGGCAGGCTGAGACAGTCGCTCACAATGATTTTGAGGGGCGCGCAATAAGGCGGGGACCTTATTCCTTAGAGGCCCTTAGTCTGCCACAAGTTCACTTGGCGGAGTATTGACTCCAGGGGTTTTTGATGTCTACCAATTCAGTCAAGAGGTGAGTGACACCCTTGGAGCACGTAGTGCATCCTGAAGGGCACGTCGTGCAAGGGAATAGATGAGGCGAGTGGCACCCTTGGAGCACCTAGTGCGTCCTGAAGGGCATGTCACGTTGTTGATGATAGATGAATGAACCTAGACGGCCTTAGGATGAACAATGTGAGAAGAATTTTTAAAACAATTTCCCTAATAAAATGTCGCCCATCATGAAAATTAAGGTCAAGGTCTAAATTATGCTAGTGGTAGAAATTTTATCTATTTTTATAAAAAAAATTTGATATATAAATATTTGTATTTAAAAATAAAAAATAAATAAATGATATATAAATATTTGCATTTAAAAATAAAAAAAATAAATAAATATATAAATAAATAAATAAAGAGCATGATCTTCGCTAAATCTGTAATACGAAGGGAGTAAGAAATTTGAATTTATTCAAAAAAGAAAAAAAGGAAAAAAATATGTTGGAATAAAATTCTAAAAAAAGGGATTTAATTGTTTTATTATTTTGATAATTTAAAATATACTAATTAGATGAGAAAAGGGAAAAAGGGCTAATTTCCACACCTGCCCTTTTGAGTCTCTAATTTCAAAAAAGGGAAAAGAGGGAAAATCTAAAAATATTAGGAAACTAGGAAAGCAGGTAAACATAAAAAGGGAAAAAAGGGGAAATAAGGGAAAAAGCGGAAAGTGAAACTTAGTAAAGTATCTACCATTTAAGAGCTTTCTAATTTAAACATAACTAGCAATTTAATAATAGGGAAAGTCATTAAAACCTATAAGAGAATTTGGGGACACCTAGGAGTGATTCTAGGAGTAAATCTAGGTGGGTGAGGGAAATAAAGATAATTAATTAATTAAAGAAATTAATTTATGGAGGAATGAAGGGGATGGGTGACACTTGTAAGGGGAGGAATTTTTAGGAATTAAAATTTAAATACTTAATTAAACAAGATTTTAGGAAAGTAAGGAACCACAAAACTCTATATAATGAAGGGAGGAGATGGAGGTTGGATCTCTTGGGTTTGCGTAACGTTACGCTGCAGAAATATCCACTTGACTGACTTAACTTGTGGGAGTTGGGATACCTAGCTTAGTGAGGAGTGGTAGCTCGGCCTTGTGAGGCGAGATGGGAGCTAGTTGAAATATTTGGGTAGTGAGTGTGTGGCCCCTTTGCGGCTCACGGGGCTAAGGGGGAAGAAGACTACCCCTAGCATTGGTTGGGAGGTACCAGTGAAGTCTCACCGATCGGCAAGCAGGAGTTGCATGGAGTGCGCGAACGTCACTCAAAGAGGGCGATCAGGCAACGATACTCTCTCTTCATTTTGTATAATAGACGTTGTAGGTTTTATGCTTGGATATGCATGTTGATTAGGTAAGTAGATTGATTGTTTAGATTGATGAATGAAACTTTTCTTAACCTAGCTCGACGATTGTTGACTCCCATGGCCTTCATTTTCCCCACACGTCTTGACCACCTTGCTGTGTTGAATGTGACCTTCGTGGTTGTTTAGACTTCGTTCCTAGATCATCAGTCCTCGCCTGAGAAGTCGGCCAGGAGCCTAATCTACGGTCGTTACCTTAGCGTTAAAAGACCTATGGATCTCAACGCCCTGCTTTTCTATGCGAGGATGATGAGCGAAGGACGAACCTATTAGTCGGCTACCCTTGATGTTTTTCCCTGGCTAATTGTTGATTTCACCATCTGGCAACGACCTCTGTGTGTGGATTATCTGGTGTCCTAGTTGGCTTTCTCTATGCCTTGACTGATAGAACCCTTGCAATCATTCCATGACCTTTCCCATTAGATCCTTGCGTTCTCTATTGTTGTCTGCATTGTATTGGGGTTATAGCAATGGAAGCATAGATTGATTCCCTGTCTGCAAATTTTTGGGTATTCTGGCAATGGAAAAACGCAATGGTTTCATGTCTGCATTTTTATTATTTTATATTCTGGCAATGAAAAAAAAAAAAAATTGATCTCAGGTGCATTTTTATAATGGTATCCTGGAAATGGAAAAACGATTTATTTGATTTCCTGTCTACATTTATATTTGTGTCTGGGAAATAAAAAACGTTTGTGTATTCCTGTCTACATGGTATTGGTATCCTGGCAATGGAAAATGAATTCATTTCCATGTCTGCGTTTTGCCAGCGTTTTTCCCTTTTAAATGATGATGGCAACATGGAGTTCCTTCTGGTGCATTTTGGGCACATCATTCTGCATATTTTAAATATGGATAGCCATGATTGTCCTTCTGGTGTGTCCCTGTACATGTTTTTCCCTTTTAAATTGAGACTGTGATTGTTGTTAAATTACCCACGTTTTTTCTTTTAAAGATTGACATAGATTGTTGTTTAAATGCCCACAATTTTTGCCTTTAAAATGTGAAGAGATTGTTGTTAAATTACCCATGTTTTTGCCTTTAAAGATTGACATAGACTGTTGTTTAAATGCCCATGAATTCGCCTTCAAAACTGGTGATCGTTTTGCTAGGAATGACCACGGTTGGAATTTAAAAACGGACTGTGTAGACCAACTTTTTCAGCTTGTTTCAGAGTGTTTCTATCACTAAGTTTACACCACGATTTACAATTGAATTCACAGTGTATTCATCACTAAATCCAAGCGATTTATCACTGATTACAGCTCGTTTTTATCTCTGAGTTTATAGTATTCATACCACAGAGTTAAAGCAGTTCTGTCACTAAATTCGACATGTTTTCATCACTGAGTTTACACCATGTTTTACCTCTGAATCTACGGTGTATTATTCATTGAATCCAAGCAATTCCATCACTGATTACAACGTGTTTTTATCTCTGAGTTTTTACTATGTATACCACTAAGTTTGTTGTTAAATGACCATGACTTGCCTTAATCATTGATTGAGTTGTTGTTGACTGACCACGAGTTGGTCCTTCTGCAATTTGTTTTGTCCCTTTTATCCTCCTTCACATTGAACGCATACCCAACGTTCTCACTACCAAGCTTTAATTACCGCAGTGATGTTACTGGCCATGTTGATTATCATGTTAATTGCAATATGAAATGCTATATTTTTTCCTTATTAATTGCCAGAACAATTGCTACAACAATGTTAATGGTCAGCAGATTCCTTCTATTGATTAAATGCCACAGTGAGTTAAATAGTTAACAGTTATATAAATCATCTGGTTATTGTGCTATGAATGGTTATGTTAATGGTCATGCAAATTGCCTTGTTAATGTTATATTAGTTGTATGTTAACTAGAATGTTAAATGCCCTTTTATTGCTATATTACTTATCATGAAAACAACCATGTAAACTATCTTGTTAATTCCATATTAATTGTCATGTAACTGCTATGGTAATCACCTTGTTAAATTGCTACAACAATGTTAATAGTTAGCAGTTTCCTTCTCTATGATAGTAGACCGCTAGCATTGTTAGTTCGATCATTATAGTTAGACTAATGTTGAGGTTTAACTGTTCATAAGTGCTAATGGTAGCATTCCACTTTAAGAATGTTAATGTTGTTATTCAAGTTTATGGCTAGTTTATGGCTAGTTTGTTGTTACTCAGTCATGATAATGGAAAACCCTAACATGGAAGACAGGAAAGTAGCGTTATATTTTCATCTTCAACCGTGTAGAAATAGTAAATACCAGTATTACTGCATATTTACAAACCCTAATATTATTTACATTGTAAGTAATGTTTAATATTACATGCCCTTGAGCGTTCTTTTATAAAAGTGGTCAACTATTGAATTGAGCTTCATGGCTTTAAATTTTCAATGGCACCTGAGTTTATATTTCTGAAACCGGAGTTTATTGTGGTTAGGTGCTAAAATGTAACGCTTAAATATAAAAAAAATTATTAGATTTAAATATTTTGGGTATTACATTAATGGTCGTTTAGATTGTGGTTGGGTTTTAAATATAACATTGTACCTAAGGTTATATTTAATGTGGGTTGACATTTTCTTTGTGGGTGTTAAATATAACATTGTATTACATTAATGTAATCCATTTAGATTTATTGTAGCTAGGTTTTAAATATAAACTCGGGTACCCTTCTAATCGCACGCTGCAAAGACAAATAGGTTTCAACAATTGGAACTTTGGCTTATAAGAGGGTTTCCCTCAATTCCAACTATGCAAGTGTAAAACAAACTATGCAAGAACAGATCTAAATCGTGATAATGGAAAACCCTAACTTGGCAGGATAGGAAAGGAGCATTACATTTTCATCTTCAACCGTGTATAAATAGTAATACCAGTATTACTACATATATTACAAACATAATATATTACAAACATAATATATACAAACATCATATATTACTGCATATATACAAAATCATGGCTTTAAATTTTCAATGGCACCCGAGTTTATATTTCTGAAACCCGAGTTTATTGTGGTTGGGTGCTAAAATCTAATGCTTAAATATAAATTCTTGTATTAGATTTAAATGTTCTGGGTATTACATTAATGGTCGTTTAGATTGTGGTTGGGTTTTAAATATAACATTGTACCCGAAGTTATATTTAATGTGGGTTGACATTTTCTTTGTGGGTGTTAAATATAACATTGTATCACATTAATGTAAGCCATTTAGATTTATTGTGGTTGAGTTTTAAATATAAACTCGGGTACCCTTCTAATGGCACGCTTAAATATAAACTCTTGTATTAGATTTAAATATTTAGGGTATTACATTAATGGTTGTTTAGATTGTGGCTGGGTTTTAAATTATTCTCAAAACCTTTCGGCGTTTAGTAAAACCTTTCAGCGTTCAGTAAACCTTTCGGTGTTTATTGTGGCTGGGTTTTAATAAATTTTACCACCTTCAAATATATATGAATATTTTCAAACAATGAATAAGGAGAATTTCAAAATTATTCATTGACTTGCTCTTTGACTCTTGACATAGGCATTCAACGACGGTATCTAATCCTTGGCACCGTGTCCCTGCAATCTATGGTCACTACAGTAATTTAAAGGACCCATTTACCCATCACTATTGTATATTTTAAATTACTAATTACAATTACTAATTAACAGGAGCACCGTTTCTAACCTGGAAAAAGAGAGCAGTTTGTGTCAGAAAGCAGTTGAACAATATCGTTTAATGAAAGGCAATTTTGCGGTTTCTAGCAATCTATGGTCAGTACAGTAATTTAAAGGACCCATTTACCCATCATTGTTGTATATTTTAAATTACTAATTACAATTAGTAATTAGTAATTAATAGGAGCATTGTTTCTAACCTGGAAGAAGAGACCAGTTTGCGTCAAAAAGCAGTTGAACAATATCGTTTAATGAAAGGCAATTTTGCGGTTTCTAGCTATTAAAGGATTATATGTATAAAGCATTGTACTGTTGATTTTTTTGGCTCCTATGTTTATTAAAACTCTATAATATTGAAACGCAATTTTCTAATTCCAAAACGATATAGTGTGCATGTTAATTTAATTAAATCAATATAATTTAATATTTAAATAATCTTGAAAAACTTTTGATAGATTTCTTTGGAAAGCCAAAAGGCACTTCTCGTTTCTATGGGATTCAATTTATTGAAAGAGCATTAAATCAATTACTCAACCATCACAGTCGCAGAAAAACAAGTGGCAGGGAATCACATGTACAGGTTACACAGAAGCATTGAAAGCCTTTCAAAAATTCTTGTGGACGTGACCAGAGGCAATGTTTCTTCATAGAAGTCATAGATCATTTTTCATTGGCTCTAGGCCTTTTTTCAACTTGGCCAGGAGTGTTGGTGAACAAATCTCGGTGTGCCCATTCTCTAATTACGCAGAGATTTCATGTCAATACCCCATTTGCTGGTCTCATCAGTGGTCACTCAATTTGTATTAGGTTTAGTAAATTAAATATTATAACAGATTTTATTTAAAAACCGTAATTAAAATTCATGTTAAAATTAGATTTAGTAAATTAAATAACCTTTCGGTGTTCATCAACCACCATGTATGCCGATGGTAGATGGTTTGAAGAGAACGCCGAAATATTGACATAAGAAATCGATAGGATAACTGTATTGGGGGAGAATACTATTCTGCTATGCGGTATTTGGGATTTCGGCCATGTATGTGATTTCGGCAACGACCATGTATGCTGATGGTAGATGGTTTGAAGAGAACATCGAAATATTGACAGAAGAAATCGATAGGATAACTGTATTGGGGGAGAATACTATTCTGCTACGCGGTAATTGGGATTTCGGCCATGTATGTGATTCCGACGACGACCAATTAGATGGGCATCCCTTCAGTCTGCAAATTGTATGGAGTTCGAAATTCAATTGGCGTGAGATGATACAACGCCTAGAGAAGAATGCGTATATTTTTGATTTCAAACATGAAGTTATTAATCTGAACAAGGATCTGATAGACAACTTAAATGCTTTAATTACTACATCACGGGCGATGTGATATTTGTCAACAATGATCGTTTCCCATGACAATGGAGATGATTTGTTGTGTTCGATTTGTCTAATTTGTCAATAGTGATTGTTTCTATGCAAGTCTAATTTTAAACTATTGTGTAGGTCTAATTTTCAACTATTGTAAAGGTATAATTTTATGAGTACATACCTGTTACAGAAAAGGCTGTCAAGTTTGATAATCAAATGCTCCTCTTCAAGATTGATGTTGTTGCCTTTGAGATCAGGGCCGAGATACTTAAGAGACCTACACAATATATACATTAGGAAAACATTAGCGTGCAAGAGGTTGTCTGTAATTCGTGCATGCGGTTGTCTATAAATTTTAAAAACTGTAATGCTTACATACCGATTGCTTTGGCCAGAAAGTTCGAGCACCCATCCCCAGTGCAAAGAATAATACTTCTTTTGCCTGCATGTGACTGAGTCTAAATTTAAAAAACTTCAATTTGCAAACGTTCACAGAATGGGTGGCTCAGAGAATGCGTGGCGGTTTTGGTCGTGCAGGTCGTGGCATGAGAGGAAACTGTAATTAGTGCATGCCCCATGTAAACAATAACACTTCTTAACAATTATTTTGTCTGCATGCCGTTGTGTCTAAATTTAATAAAAAACTTAAATTCGCAAACGCTCACAGAATGCGTGGCGGTTCAGGTCATGGAATGTTCATAATGTGGAAGGTAATGCGTGGAGGTCGTGAGATCATAAACGAATGGTGCTCTAACATAAAATGTGTGGAGTCATATAAATGTGACATGCATACATATTAATCATTCTTAATCATTTGAACGTGTCAATTATATATGCTTACAGTAATTTTTTAAGTATTCTTAGGTAAATGTAAAAAAGTAAACATGTTAATGGATGCCTTCATAAATGCAAGGAAATTATGAGCAATAAATCTGGCTCATTGATTTTTGAGGACGACTAAGAATATGTCAACATCTTGAATGTGTATCCATCAGATTAGGGTTTAAGGTTAAATAAGGTTAAAAGATCATTAATTGTGCCCCTTGCCAATAGGTGTACACCTATCAACGTAATTAACAAATAATTTTAAAATGAATGTTTCGATTTTAAAATTTGGCTGAATGAGATTTAAAAATTTATTATTTTAAAATGATCATATTTAATAAATTTATTATTTTAAAATTAAGAGAGTTAATTTAATAAATAAAATTGAGGGAAAATAAAGTTGCGAATTTTTAGTAGGTCTATGAGATTAAAAACACGTGGAGTTATATGTTTGAATTTTAAGGAAATGGGATACTTATGTCCTTGTGAAATTAAATAAATCATTTTGTGAATTTAAATAAATTAAATTAAGTATGTGTGAATTTAAATAAATCATATTATTATGTAAACAGTTTTATTTATTTTTTAATTTTATAAATAAGATGTTTTTAAATCTACTTGTTAATTGGTATTGATTGTTGTTTAGTGGTTAATTGGTATTGATGGTTGTTTGTTTGTGAATGCAAATTGATTTATTATTTTGATTTAAGAAAATTAGACTATTTAAAATAATCATTTATAAAGGATTAAATTTCTATTATTAATTTGTTTCCTTGCATTAAAAAAACAACCTCTAAATTAATTAAAAATAATTTTTAATCTTACTTCATAAAAAAAAATATCTAAACTATATTCTTAAAATTAAACTATAATCATTATTTCAATTTAAATAATAAAAAAAATTTGTATTATTATTATCTCAATTTAATGATATTAAAATTTTTTTATAGAAAAAATATGTATATTTTAAATTAAATTTGTCATTATATTAAATTTTAAATATTTTATATAAGTAATTTTGAAAATATTTTTAAATATTTTATATAATTTTTTTTTAAATATTTAAATATTTTTTTTTTTAAATATTTAAAATAATTTATATAATTTAATTTTACACAAATTTACTTATTTATTTTTAAATATACTTATAAATATTAATATAATTAATATAATTAATGAAAATGAAGGAAAAAGTTTTGGTGTAAAAAGTTCTTTCATTTCTTTTTCTATCGGGTATTTATTTCAATTGACTAAATTTATGAACAAGCTTCCATCGGTATCCAACTAATGTAATTGTGCCAATTTCATCCCTCATTATTCACTAAGCTCATCATGGCAATAAAAAGGGAATTTCAATACATAGTTCATCATGGCACTATATATATAAAGGGAAGAGATTAATCAGTGAACTATGCTCACTACAATTCATCAGGGTTTTTTAACGGAAAGATATTTATTTGTGACTTAAGTTGTCATGATGATCTAAGGGGTTCCGCCAAAGTCACTCTCAAAAGTCTTATTCCTTTCTTGGTTGTGAGATTGACACTTGTTTCTGCTTTGTGTTATGGGGTTTCCGATTTTTGTGTCACGAAGCGTCGAGTAGGGTTGATGAAAGGATGCAGTGGTTTGATATTTGTACTTTCATTATTTACGATTTATTTCTTTTCTTTAATAGCTAACTAATTCCTTCTCATAAAATCTATAACCTCAAAAACTATGATAGTTTTTAGGAATTATGACCTAAGGAATTTTGAACTAATTCTTGTGTCATAGTTCTTGAGGCCAAAGTTTTTGAGGTCATAATTTGTGAGGTCATAGTTCTCAAGGTCAAAGCTCTTGAGGTATAGTTCTGAAGGTCATATTTTTGTGTCATAGTTTTTGTCTCATAAAACCTATGAATGACTTCAAGAATGATGACCTCAAGAACTTTGAGCTATTTCCTGAAGTCAAAAGTTCCTAATGTCAAAGTTCTCGATGTCATATTTCCTAAGGTTAAATTTCTTGAGATCATAGTTCTTGAAGTCAAAGTTCCTTAGTTCATAGTTCCTTAGGTCATAGTTCTCGAGGTCAAATTTCTCGAGGTCGTAATTCCTGAGGTTAAAGTTCCCAAGGTCATAATTCCTAAGATCAAAGTTCTTAAGGTCATAGTTCCCGAGGTCATATTTCCTGAGGTCATAGTTCCTAAGGTTAAAGTTTCTGAGGTCACATTTCCGTGTGATAGTTCCGGAGGTCATAGTTCCTATGTCATAATTTTGGGGTTTTTTTCAATTGTGACTATGAAGTTCTTCTGCTTTGCAGGTGATCTACAAACTGTGACTATTAAGCTCTGTTGCTTTGTAGGTGATCTACAAATAGAAATATGGACAACATATTTATTATCATAGTTCCTTAAGTCATAGTTATTGAGGTAATAGTTTATGAGATTAATGTTCTTGAGGTCAAAGTTCATGAGTTCATAGTTCTTGATGTCATAGTTCCCGTGTCATAATTCTCGTGTGATAGTTTTGGGTGTTTCTTCAACTAGGAAAACTAAGTTCTCCTGCTTTGCAAGTAATCTACCGTAACTATGATCTAGACAACAAATTCACTATCATAGTTCTTGAGATCATAGTTCCTAAGGTCATGTTTTCTAAGGTTAAAGTTATCATTCATGAGGTCATAGTTCCTGAGGTCGTAGTTCCTAGGGTTAAATTTCCTGAGGTAAAACTTCCTAAGGTCATAGTTCCCGAAGTTAAATTTCCTAAGGTCATAGTTTTTGAAGTCATGGTTCATGAGGTCATAGTTCTATGTCATAGTTCATTTCTCATAAAATCTATGAATGACCTCAAGAACTATGACCTCAAGAACTTTGAACTAGTTCCTATGTCATATTTTTTGAGGCTATAGTTCTTGATGATCCAGATGGATCTTGGTGGCCATCCACCTTTTCCACTGAATCAATGTTTTCAAGCCTGTGGTTTTGATAAACATGATATTCACCCTTTTTTCGGGGAATATAATGTAATGCCATCTCCATTTGTTAATTACAACCATCACATAATGATTTTCTAGTGGCCTTATGTACATGCCTACAACATTAATGCACGTGATCCAATTAGAACTCCACAATTAAGCATGCTTGGGCTAGAGTAGTATTGGGATGGGTGACCTCTTGAGAAGTCCTAGTGTTTTACATGCCTATGACATTTTGTAAACTTAGACTAATTTATCCCACATGCATCATGGGAATTATTCTCCTCTCACTCTCTCATATATAATCAAGGTGAAGGAGGTCCTTTGAGCATGCAATGGAGTGTGATGTAATGCTTGTTGGCCTAGCCAACATCTCTTTCTCTTCAGAGATAAGCTACCACCAATCTAACCAGTTTGTGTTCTACAATATTATGTTATTGTATTCATTAATAGAAGTTGGTCTTCACTATGTTTATGTGTTCTCAACTATAGTTTTGAGGGTATAGATATTTGGGTCTCGAGCTAGTTTTTCTTGGGGACGATCGCTCTCACCAGCCCAAGTGACCTCCCATGGTGGAAGAAGAGAGAGATGAAAAAGAAAGAGATCCTTTCAAGAAATTGCTCGAGGAATCCCTCGCACAATAGAAAAACAAGATGATGGACAACTTTGCTCATATAAGGGAATATCAACTTCACACTCATTAATGTTAAAATATTGTAACTGTGACGAATATTCTAATTATATTTGAGTTATTTTCTTATAGATCAAATCCCCTTTTGTGGATTGATCATGTCAGGTCTTGTTAAGACCAAATCCCCCTTTTTGGATTGGTCAAACCATGGTAATATGGTGTTGTTTGTAAAGTCGGCCCCTAGGTCTAATTAAAGTGGTTTTAGCCACTAGTTGAGGATGTCGACCCATATTGGTGAAGAGACACAACCCTAGCACCTCCCAGCTAGTATAAATAAGTGAGGATAGTGCCTCACTTACTCACTCACTCAAGTCACTCATCTAGTGCACAAGTTTTGAAGGAGGATACAGTTAGAAGAAGGAGAAGAGAGAGGCACATGCTTATCTTGGATAGTCTTGGTGGTTTGGTCTTTTCTCTTGGCATTGTATTGGCAATCTATATTAAGGAAGTTTTTGTTGGGTTTTCTCCCCCATGAGGGTTTCCCAGGATAAAAATTTGTGTACCTTGTGATTGTGTTTCTCTCAGTGATCCTACTTATGCTATTATTGTCTAGTAAATTGAAAAGAACTTAATAGCAGCTATAAACTTAACATGGTATCAGAGCTAAGCTGAGTAGAGCACCTTTCACTAGGTAACCAAAACGTCATTGTTGTCATACAAGAAAATTAGGGCCTTTTATAGGAGAAGAGTTTATGACTAAAAACCATCCAAGGAAGTGTGACCTACCCTAGTGAATATTTTGGCAGCTTGAGTGCACCTTTTTAGTGGCTAGAGATTCTAGAAAGTCAAACTCTAGTTTTGACTGGTACTAGAAAACCAGGAAATTAGAACCTGTACCAGAAGTACCAGTCCATATTTCTGCAGGTCAAGTTTCAAAGGGTAAAACTTGAAATTTTTGAAATCAAACAACTCCAGCCTACTCGCCTCAGTCCAACGCATCTAGTTCTTGGATTAGAATTCCAAAATTTGAAGTTTGAAAACTTAGGGTTTCCTCATAAAACCCTAAGTTGCAGTTATAGTTGAAGTACCTATTGCAATTGCATTTGAAGTTGTAGTATCAGCACCAGTTGCAATGCTAGTTCCTTCATGCAAGTTGCAACACCAGTTGTAGTGCTAGTTCCTTCATGCCAACTACAGTACCAATTGAAATGAAAGCTTTTATGAAGTGTTGGGACTGTTGTTTTATTTTCCTAGTATAAATCATTGTCAAATGTATGTACTTACATGTGTTTAAAATGTATTATCATTCTAAAGGGTATTTGCAGGAGAAAGGATATTTTAAATCATAGATCCAGAAGGATCACAGATCCAATACATTCAGAGGAATAATGCACCCCAGGTTTGATATGCATCTATTTGTTATGACATTATGAACATCTAGGTCGTATGATGAAGTTATGACCTTCATACTAACCATTGGTCAAAATTAAAGTCAAGGTATTAGATTGATTAAAGTTGATTTTATAGAGTTTATTCTCTAACTTAGATTTTGTCAAGATAACATATTGTCTTAGTACAGAGGGCAGGTTGAAGAAATCACTTGTCATCTTGAGTGAAGGAGACTTGGAAGAAAATAAGCACACTCATTCTTGAGGACAAGACTCCAAGTTCCAGGTTTGATTGATTAAGTTCATAAGATTCAAATTTGCACATGTCAAGTTTGATAACTACCTCATTAAAAGTAAACACTATAGTTGAGGTAGCAATCTTTGAAAAGTACTATGCTTAGTAGCATATGAGCATATTGAGATAAATGCTTATTGTAATGAGTTACCAAATATAACTAACATCTCCTCTAGGAGAAACTTCTTGTTTTGCCTCCAGATTACCATGGACGAATGATTGATCACAACACTAGAAAAGTGGTTCTCTCATTATTGTATTTTTTACTTTTAACCTAGGTTCCAGGCATGTCACAAGTGAAAGCTCTAAAAGAGATACTATGACGATTGTTCTCACTATTTCTTTATTATTATAAAGAGTATTATTATTGTTTATTATTGTTCTTGTTTCGGGTAGGTCGCAGGTGCCCTAAGGAATCTATAGTGACAATTTAAGGAAGAAACATATTAGATGAGACATGAAGCAAACCATGTACATGATCGTATACATTCATTTGCCAAATAAGATGAAGAAGAAGCTATTTTTGAGATACAAAGTATCTCATATGGAGATTGATTGTAATGAGAATAAGCCTCCAAAGATGACTGATCATTAGAATAAAACTTACAGTAGACTTCGTCAATGGATAATGAAGCCACCTTGACAGAAAGAAGAATCAGTTTGAATTTTGACTCAACTTTTCATATTAAGACTTGGTATTCAACACCAAGTATATCCTGCAGAGACTATGAAATTTTTGTAGACTCAGAGTAAGTTTGATCTCAGAAAGGATTAGATGGGAAAAGGAGACATCTTCCAGGACTAGAAGACAGATGCCATGAGTTGAAAAGACTAGATCATATCTAAGAGACATGAAATCTCCTGGGAAGATTCCTTTGTTTCAGTAATAGATAAGGAAGCTATTTAGAAGAACTGGGATATGGATTTTTCCTTAAAACCAGAAAGGAAGTCAATGGTGATTTCGAAGATTGATCTAACAGATCAAGCATGTTGTATATGACAATATAAAGATGTAAAAATCTTGATTTTTGTCCAAGAGGATTCTCCCAACATGTGGGATAAGACTATGACGAGACACTTGCTCCAGTGATTGAATAAATAGTTCCAGTATTCATGAATAAAACCAAAAAAACCATGATTATGATATCGTATTAGATTCAGGGGAGCAGTCCTTATATTTGAGATTGAGTTACCTCCATGGAAGAAGAAAAGCTACCTTCAATATCAGTTATTGAGCCACTCTCAGTTTCAAATGAAGTTGTTGTCGTGATAATATAGAGGATTTACTCTCATATTTCAATAGTCACAATGAGAATGGAGAATCCATTCTCAACTTCAGAGAAGTTGTAGGTGCAGAGTCCTAGTTCCAGAAGGAGCAATTGTAGAGAGAGTATAGGACATACTCTCAGGTAGTGAGACAGATAGTGCTTTGTAGAAATCACATAGAGCTAGCACATGAGTGTGTAGATTAAGTTGCAACTAAGCAAGTGTACCAGGTTGGTACAATGTGATGTGAAAAATTGGTTTGAAGTTCAAGATAGAAAGACTCATGTCTGCAGATTGAAGAAATCTTTGTATGTGTTGAAGCAAGCTCCAAGAGCTTGGTATGGAAAGATTGATAGTTCCCTGACAAGCTTGGGATTTACCAAGAGTAAAGATGATTATAACCTTTACTTCAAGGATATGAATGATGAGCCAATTATATTTTTGATGTATGTGGATGAATTATTCTTAACATCACAAAGTGTAAGAAGAAGCTCATTGCAGAGTTTGAGATGAAATACCTAGGCCTGATGCATTATTTCTTAGGTCTTGAAGTTTGACAGAGCATAGAGAAGATCTTACTTAACCAAGGGAAGTATGTAGTTGAAATACTGAAGAGGTTTGACATGTTGGAATGTAAATCCATGAACACACCCATGGAAACAAAGTTGAAGCTCCTGGTGGATACTTCATCAGAATTGGTTGATGCTACTTTATAGAGACGGATTATTGGTTTGTTGATGTATCTCATGAATACCAGGCTAGATATATGTTTTGTTGTGAACACCTTGAGTCAATATCTGGTAGATCCCAGATGTGTTCACCTTGTAGCTGCAAAGCATGTGATGAGATACCTTAAGGGTATGTTGGAATACAGTCTCAGTTATATTGGAGATCATGAATTCAAACTATATGGTTATACAGATTCAAATTGAGCTGGAAGTGTTTCTAATAGAAAGAGCACTTCATGATGTTGTTTTAGTCTAGGGTCATCCATGAATTCATGGCAGAGTAGGAGCAATCTAATATTTCTCTCAGCATGAAAGAAGCGTAATACATTGCATCATGTTTCTCTAGTTGTGAAGCCATATGGCTTCGGAAGTTGTTGATAGGTCTATTTGATCTGGAGATGGAAGTCACCGTGATTATATGTGATAACCAGAGTTACATAAAGATGACATAAAACTATGTGTTCCATGACAAGTCAAAGCACATAGAAATCTGGTATCACTACATTCATGATATAGTGCAGAGGGGAGCTATAAAGCTCCAATATCTTGGCACATATGAGCAGGTTGTAGATGTGTTGACCAAGTGTTTATCTCGTGTGAAGTTTGAGCACTTCCGAGATAAGATTGGTGTTGTCCAGAAGGACCTCCCTTGAAAGGAGGAGTGATTTTGATGATACTATGGTATCATGACCAAACAACGAGTAGCTCAGTTAGGATTTTATATCCTAGGGGATTGATCATCGTTGGACAGATCCCGAAGGTATAGTAAGGACGATCTATCAGAGTACTTGTGCATGTATATGCCAGCTATGGTCAGTAGTGGTAGCTCCATTAGGATTTTATATCCTAGGGAATCTTTGTAATGTTCCCAAACCAACAAGCTAGCAACATCATGGTTTTGGGTGTCTGTTTAAACTTTTACTAGTTGTGGTATTTCGTCAAACACTTTGTTGATTTACTTATTTGTATGTGTTTACTTGCAGGTTGCCTCTTGATTTCATCCCTAGGGTTTATGTTGATGAATTATATGTGTGTTGCAACAATAAACAAGAAGATATTGTAATGGAACATACCTCAACCATATGCAAGATCAACAATATGATAGACAAGCCAAAACACCTCTGATCTGATTATATTCATAATAGAAGAACTTGATATAATGAAGATGTCGATCTGGAATGATCAACAGATGGATCCAATAACATAATAGGAGTTGCTACAAAATGTTCCAAGAAGATACTATAAACCTCCAAACGCTATATACATGATGAATACTGAATACAAGCAGAGATCTAGGTTGTATGCAATACCAAACCCTCAACTGGAAAATCCACACCTAGTAGAAGACTGAAACCCTCAATAATTCGGCCCAGCTGAAGAAGCCTCCCAATGAGTCCAATGAAGATGCCAAACTATAGATCAGGATGTGTAGAGTCCCCTCCTGAAATATCAAACCGAAATACCAAGGAATGCTCCTCCAAATGTTGAATCTTCCAGTGGAGCTGAGCCCTCCTGAAAACTGTCGAACCCTATAATTTCGGCCCTGATGAAGGAGGCCTCCAAATGCCCTGAAACTTGCTATAAAGATAGATCGGGGCACTGCAAGTCACTAGATGAGGTCTCAGGGTCAGATCTAAAGTATAACCCCTCCAAACAACATAGATCTGAATCTCAAAAATGCCCTCCTTCTCTCTAATTCGTCCAATGCATCCAATAAATCAAATGGAACATAAAATTCCTCTAGAATGAACTAGATCTAATGGCCACGGCCCTGCAATGAAAACCCAGGTGCTAGAATCTCTAGAAACCCTACCAATAACCTAGAACGAACTCCTCTCAATGGATGGTGCGCTCCCCTTGCTAGAAACCCCTAATGGTTTGCCCTTCTTCTCTTCATGTGCCTGTGGTTGGTGTAGAACCCTCCTGCACTGATTAGATCCAGACTAGAATGGTGTAGGAGAGTATTTCATCCCCGAGACCAATCTTGGGACAATCTAGGTGGAATCTTTCACCACCGAATCGTTCTCTAGTGTTTGTTAAGTCAAAACCCTCAAAACCCCCAAGGTATGGGCTCTCTAGCTAGAAGCCAGATATCAAAATGATAAACATACATGAATATGAATGAATAGAGGCCCTTGCCTTTCCTTTATACTTCGTGCTCACCTTGTCCCTCCAAAGTGACTTTCATTTTATTAATATTTAATTAATTAATTCAATCACTTTAATTAATTAATTTACCTTTGTACCTCTGAAAATCACCTTATCTCTTCTTGTGGCTTCCCTCACCACTAAAATTCATTTCTCACCATCCCATCCTGTAGTGTTTCTCCTCCCAATTCTAATGAGCTATTACACTGATAGGTTCCTCCAAGTATTGTGCCCAAAATGACCTCTTCAGTGAATTTAAATAACTTATAGCTCAAAATACTCAAAATCATGGAAATCGTTGGAATGCAACGTAACCAAATCTAACCTATGTGGAATGGATCATAGTGATGAAATGGGATGAGCGATGCAAGAAAGACCTCAAAATACCTCTCAATCATCTCCGTGCTCGCTATAACCTCTATCTGGCTACTCTGGTAATCATAATCCTTTGAAAAGTAATGATGTCCCAAAGTGGGGACATTACAGTCCTTCCTGCTTGAAAGTTGCTTGTCCTCAAGCAATAACCAAATCCCCTCAAGTATAATACCAGGATCCCATGTCCACCTATGGGACACACAATAGACCCCATCAAAAGATGAAATAACACGCACTCTTCCCCCTGGGTCCCGTATCAAGACATGAACTGCAATCCCCTGGGAAGCGTAATCCTGAAATGTATCAACACCGTGAAACACTTGCTCATGACTCATGGCCTCATCCCTGACTGAGTCCGTCCTCCAAGATACTACCAAGATCAACACGACCTCCATCAACTGCCCATGTTGATGCCGGAATGAGGTACTGCCAAACCTGCGTGAGACACCCTCAAGTGATGTGCTCTCCTCAACATTGAAGCTCAATAGAAAGACAGAACAAATTTCCCTTGCAAAGGTCCACTCGCCCATGCCAGTCAGTCAAATTCTCAATCCTGCAATCCCTGGGTCCCATGCTAGCCTCTATCGAATATCACCATGTTGACACTACACTATGCTGACCATGCATGACTTCTCCCTGTATATATACCAGATCCTCCACTCCTGGATCCTCAAGCTAAAGTACCTGTGAAACTTGGACCTGTAGTCCAGAAGCTACATCTGTAAGAACATCTCTATGGAAGTAGTACCTACCCAACCATCTCCATGCTTGATCATGATGATCAAGAGGGAGAAAATGTCTTTCTCCATAGGAAAAGTACCTGCAGGCCCACTCCAAACCAACCCAAGGTGGAGTGTGTGGCTCTTTAGCGCAACCTAGGTCAACATGACGTAAAAAATCCTGCTAACAAAATGAACTCCCAGATCCCATGGAAAACTTGGAAGTTTATCACTTCCAGTCTCTGCTAGCTTCTCCTGTGTCGGACTGATCACTGTCGGAAGCCCTCTGTGCTCGTCTGTTGTCACATGGCCTATGATGCGCACCATCACACACCAAGTCTCAATTGTCTTCCTAACATGATCCACCTATGACCTGTTGTATGCCGTAAAAGTACTCCTATCAGGTGGTCTCGTCCTACTCAGTCTCCATGCCCTCTGCCACTGTCTATTTCTCCTCATGTTGTTGACAATGATAAATGTGTCGGGAAGGGATAACATAAACCTCTATAGCTGACTGTAGATCTATAAAACATCATATTCTTTGGTCAATCCCAAGGATTCAACCAAAATCTCATCCACTGGCATCCACGATACATACTCTCATGTGATCATCAATGACTCCCAATCATCCAGTACAACCAGAAGTAACTCCTTCAACTGTTGGTCCACCGACCTATACCTCTCATCTCCCATGCAATTGCTGATACAATGAAGGTGATATCCCCTAACTATGTGATGTTGCAAAGGAGTGGTATCCGCATGCTCCCCTAAGTGTGTCTCCTCCCTGCAAGGAAATACACCACTCTGAATCCCACCATACATCTCGGCATGTCTTTGTGAGCTATCACTCATCACTGTATGCTCTGACATAATCATGTCGTCTCTCGTAGACTCATGTTGCATCACACATCTTGGGCATACTGCTGGATCAACCTCTACATGGAGGTCAACCGCTCTCGAAACACAAACGGAAGTGACCTCCATCAATTGGTGCTCCTCTGCTAGATCACTAACATCCCCTAGCAATGTGACTAAATGATATATCTGAGTGTCCACTAAGACAAATGAAGTGGATCTCTGATGAATCTTATCAAGAGGCTCATCTGACCTAGACTCTAATTATTTAAGGGTTGTTTGTGTGCCTCTCAAGAATCCTCAAGTGCTCTCCAACTCCTGAGTAAGTTTGTCCACCTCCAACTCTTGCTCCCTCAGGGCCTCATGATACATCTCACCAATACTCAATAGGTATTCCCTGTCATTCAACAACTATTGGTAGTCGGTCCTCATCATAGATACTCTCTCCCTAAGAGTATGAAAGTCATCCATGGAAAATCCCCCATCTGAACTACCATGTGACACTGATGCTCTCCAGCAATAATCTGCCACCAATGCATGGGTGTCATCAATGCACCTAGTGGTTGCCCTGATCATATCCTCGCTGACTCTCAGTTGTCCTGCTAACTGGTGTGACTCCTGATCACAATCATGCTAAGCTGCCACCTCATATCCCTCATTGCTAGTGTTAGTCCTGCTAGTGTCAACTCTGGAATCCCCAAAAACACTCTCTACATACAATAACGTGATGAACTACTCATTGTCTACTATGTTTTTGGATCCTTCTATATGCCACTGTACCCCATCACTAGATGCTATCTCCCTTTGAATCACACTGTATCCTATATGAGCAGTTGTTTCCTCCTGTGCACTCACTCTACTACTATCATCTGCGCCTGGATCCCATATAGATATGTCCAAACACGTGCTATGGTCATATTGACTGATAAAGAGTGCATCCTCATCAATGTAGGCTGATCCCGAAAGTAGGTGCCCCATCAACTTGTCAGTATCCAGAATCTGCTCAACTAATGTAGTCTCCAAAAGCTGTGACTCAATATCATCATGTTGATCTATAAGGTCAACTATCTGTACGTCTTGTATCTCCTCCTAGATCTGTGGATCTACATGTCCATGATGTGCATCCCTCATGTATGACTCCTCTATGCTACTGCTATCCTCAAATGATGTGGTTGTCACAGGTGTCTGTAAAGATGATAGATGTGTCACGGTCACCATAGGAAGCTGGTCATCTGTAGGTGCTAACACATGTGAGTCCTCACTAGTGTGACCACTCTGCTAAGGTGTAAGGTCATCAACAGTATGTGGTATGATTGTTGAAGCATAAGTGATATCATCATGTCCATCCCACTGCTCCTCCAAAGCACAAGGGTCACTATCATCCTCAAGAATGCAAGAATCGCTAGCCTCTGTGAAAGAGTCACTATCATCATCAGTCTACCCCAAATCATCATCTATCGCTCCATCATAACATACCTCATCATCATTGTCATATTGCACCTCAATAATGTGCTTCTTATCCTTACCCCTACACCTATGATCTGGTTCCCAAGGCACCTTGCAACTATAGAAATTTTGCGTGATCCTAATGGATGTGGGGTTACTCTATTCTTCCATCCATCTAGCTGTTGTTGCTCTCTTTTAATCTGCTGTGATGATCCCATGTAAAACATCATCTTCGCTCCAACTGGGATTTCTTAAGGCTACATACTGTGGGAAAGTTATTTGAGACCTAGTTTCCTTGCTAAGGCCGGAATATTTTATCTCATAGCAAAGTATCTCAAGGTATATCTTGTCCATTTCTCCTTATGGAAGACCCCTCTATGGATCTGCATGCATGTGCTAATTCCCACTGGATGGCAGGAATCTAAGCTTTGATACCACTATAATGTTCCCAAGCCAACATGCCAGGAACATCACGGTTTTGGGTGTCTTTTTAAACTTTTACTGGTTGTGGTATTTCGTCAAACACTTTGTTGATTTACTTGTTTGTATGTGTTTACTTGCAGGTTGACCTCTTGATTTCGGCCTTAGGGTTTATGTTGATGAATTATATGTGTGTTGCAAAAATAAATAAGAAGATATCGTAATGGAACATACCTCAACCATATGCAAGATCAACAATATGATATACAAGCCAAAACACCTTTGATCTGATTATATTCATAATAGAAGAACCTAATAGAGTCCCCTTTTGAAATCTCAAACTGAAATACCAAGGAATGCTCCTCCAAATGTTGAATCCTCCAGTGGAGTTGTGCCCTCCTGAAAACTGTCAAACCCTATAATTTTGGCCCTGATGAAGGAGGCCTCCAAATGCCCTGGAACTTGCTAGAAAGATAGATCAAGACACTGTAAGTCACTAGGTGAGGTATTAGGGTCAGATTTGAAGTATACCCCCTCCAAATGGCATAGATGTGAATCTCAAAAATGCCCTCCTTCTCTCCAATTCATCCAATGCATCCAATTAATCAAATGGCACATAAAATTCCTCTGGAATGCACTAGATCTAATGGCCACGGCCCTGCAATGAAAACCTAGGTGCTAGAATCTCCAGAAGCCCTGCCAATAACTTGGAACGAACTCCTCTCAATGGATGGTGCACCCCCCTTGCTGGAAACCCCCAATGGTGCACCCTCCTTCTCTTCCTGTGCCTGTGGCTGGTGTAGAACTCTCCTGCACTGAGTAGATCTGAACTAGAATGGTGTGGGAGAGTATTGCATCCCCGAGACGAAGCTTGGGACAAGCTAGGTGGAATCTTTCACCACTGAATCGTCCTCTAGGGTTTGTTAAGTCAAAACCCTCAAAACCCCCAAGGTATGGGATCTCTAGCTAGAAGCCAAATATCAAAATGATAAACATACATGAATATGAATGAATAGAGGCCCTTGCCTTTCCTTTATACTTCCTTCTCACCTTGTCCCTCCAAAGTGATTTTCATTTTATTAATATTTAATTAATTAATTAAATCACATTAATGAATTAATTAACCTTTTTACCTCTGAAAAACATCTTATCTCTTATTGTGGATTCCCTGGCCACTGAAAGTCACTTCTCACCATCCCATCCTATAGTGTTTATCCTCTCGATTCCAATGAGCTATTACACTGAGAGGTTCCTCCAATTATTGTGCCCAAAATGACCTCTTGAGTGAATTTAAATAACTTATAGCTCAAAATACTCAAAATCATGGAAATCGTCGGAATGCAACAGAACCAAATCCAACCTATGTGGAATGGATCGTAGTGATGAAATGGGATTAGCGGTGCAATCCAGACGCCAAAATACCTCTCAATCATCTATGTGCTCACTATAACCCCCATCTGGTTACTTTGGTAATCATAATCCTCTGAAAAGTAATGATGTCCCAAAGTGGGGACATTACAATCTTTTGATTCATGGGAATATACCGAAGGTTCGACAAGGATGGTATGTCAGAGTACCACGTGGTAGCTCCATTAGGATTTTATATCCTAGTGAATCTTATGATTCCTGGGCAGATCTCGAAGGTCCGGTAAGGACGGTCTGTCAGAGTACCAAAAAATGTTGTTGTTGCACCTGCCTCATTATTTTTCCATATGATGATGTTGTATCAACTTCGTGGTATTGATGATGTTGTATCAGCCTCATGTTGTATCAAACTCATGCTATTGGTATCATCTTCGTATTGTTGATGATGTTGTATCAAACTCTTGGTGTTGATGATGTTGCACCGACCTTGTATTGTTGATGATGTTGAACTAACCTTGTGTTGGTGATATTGTTGTTTAGCTTCATGCTATTAATGTTGATACTTCGGGTCCATGATGAGGATGATGATGATGATGCTACTTCAACTTCTTGCTGAAGATGATGATGATGATGCTACTTCAGCTTCATGTTGTTGATGATGATGATGCTACTCCAACTTCATGCTGATGATATTACCTTAGCCTCATGTTGATGAGGATGAATATGTTTCATGTTGTTGCTGATGATGATGTTACTTTAGCCTCATGCTAATGAGGATTATGATGTTACTCCATCTCCATGCAGTGAACCATGATGTTATTGACGATGTGAAAAAATTTCAATGATTTATAGATGTGCCAGTCAATGTTCCAGATGTTGATGGTGATATTGACCTCTCCTTCTCTTGATGATGATGTTGTATTGGGTTATGTCAGTAGAATACCCTTGTTGTTAAGGGGGAGTGTTGAAATATTGTAACTGTGAAGAATATTCTAATTATATTTGAGTTATTTTCTTATAGATCAAATCCCCTTTTGTGGATTGATAATGTCGGGTCTTGTTAAGACCAAATCCCTTTTATGGATTGGTCAAATCATATTAATACGGTGTTCTTTGTAAATTTGACCCCTAGGGATAATTAAAGTGGTTTTAGCCACTAGTTGAAGATGTCAACCCAACTTGGTGAAGAGACACAACCCTAGCGCCTCCCAGCTAGTATAAATAACTGAGGATGGTGCCTGACTTACTCACTCACTCAAGTCACTCATCTAGTGTGCAAGTTTTGAAGGAGGCTATAGTTAGAAGAAGGAGAAGAGAGAGGCACATGCTTAGTCTTGGATATTCTTAGTGCTTTGGTATTTTCTGTTGGCATTGTATTGGAAATCTATATTAAGGAAATTTTTGTTGGGTTTTCTCCCCCATGAGAGTTTCCTAGGATACAATGTTGTGTACCTTGTGATTGTGTTTCTCTCATTGATCCTACTTATGTTATTATTGTTTAGTAAATTGAAAATAACTTAATAGCATCTCTAAATTTAACACTTAAATACTTTCCCCATGTCAAATCTTGGTGGGAAGGTTACTGGGAGAGGCACACCGCGGATAAATCTACACCATTCGGGATAGAACCCACTTGGGTGGCCTTTGTGGATTCCCTCAAGGAGGAGTTCTACCCTATTGAAATCTATGATGACTAGTATATGAGATGGATGACTCTACGTCAAGAGAGAGACCAGATAGTGCCAACACTACAAGGAAAAGACCTTGTATCAGAGGTTATCGCGAAGGTTTTTAGTGTTACAAAATTAACAAAAATTGTCAAAAAATCTTCTACGAAAACATTTGTTTTTGGTAGTGGATGTTTTTGGGGGGATTATAACAGAACTTCATTATAACTAAGAAAATATGGGTAGGTGAAGGTTTTAGTGGATGTTTTTCTAGGTGGTGCGCTTCATGGTGTATACACACCGGTGCATTCTCAAACATAAAGCACCAATGGTTACATTTCACAGAAAGCACTAGGGACGTCCTAAAATATTGGGGCATCGGTGCATTTATAGATACTAATGCACCAGTGCTTTAATAACAACAATGCACTGATCAAATATATGACACCATGCATTGATGCATTCTCAAACTTAAAGCATCGGTGCTTACATTTCATAGAAAGCATCGGGGCTCTCCAAACAAAATTGGGGCACCAGTTCTCTTATAAATCATAACACATCAGTGATTTAATAACAACAATGCACCATTTGAATCTATGATACCATGCACTGGTGTGTTACAAGACAAATCCAACTGGTGCATGAAATTTAGAATGCATCGATGCAGAAGTATGATACAAAAGCACTAGTGCTCTTTTGTAATTAAACACATTGGAAGGATGTTATTTATTATTATAATTGTTGTTGTTAAAATAGTATTATGATAAGTGTTGGTTCATTATATATTATCACCGGTGTGCATTTCATTACAATATCAGTGCTTTTAATCATTAACAACATCGATGCTTTTTAGCATTAAACGCACCAGTTTTCATTTTATCTTTTTAGAAACATCGACCTATGGCAGTGCAATTTTTTTTATTTTTAATTCCATTGTTCATCAAAAAAATTACATATATATTATAATAGTATTCATATAAATTAATTTTTTAGTAGTGCATTTGGATATGATGTTTGGATTAATTTGTTATATCATTAGATTTCACATCTCTTCATTATAATATTTAATCATCCATATATTTAATCAACGATGTAACATTTCACGACGACGTTGGACAATGCAATAGAATAAATAAATGTATTTTAATATATATGAATAAGAGGTTCTTTATCATACAAAATGGGACACTTAGTGGTAACCCATTGTATTTCAATTGGGACACTATGTCCATTACATTAAACAAAATTTCTGATTTTCACAGATAATTATTTCAAAAAATACAATAACTTGCATTGATATCCAAATATATTGATCACCATTCTTCATTGGAACTGTTGTCAGTGCTCGAGCTACGTCCATGACTTGGGTTGTTTGGTTGAATGTTTTGTTGATTTCCTCGATTGTTTTCCTCTTATTCAAGTTCCATCTACAAAAATAAAAATAAAGTGTAATGAGTGTATCTACATTGGTGAGAATAATGAAAATTGAAATAAATAATATATTTGAATGCAAGTTGAAAATCAACATAATTGAGTCTTGAATTATACACATTCTTTCAAAATCAAATCTCATGCCTCTTCTCAACAACTCTTATGTTGACACATTTCCATACTTTGTTTCCTGCAAGTTTTATACCCCATAATAAATTATAGATTTAATATAAATGATTTTTTTGTTCCATTAATTATAAAATGAGAAAAAAAAACAACATAGATATTTACAAATTCCACAATTAATTTTTGATATGCCAACATATACTCACAACCCTTACTTAACCCAATGTCAATCAATTCTTTCGATGGCTCTTGTTTGTATGTTAGCACATGTTTGAATGCATTCAAGGATGGTTGTTGCAAAACAACTTAAAATATAAAAAAATGAAATCTTAAGTTAATGTTATAAGGAAATAACGATTGCTCGCAAACTTTTCTATCAACCATTTTCTTCTTTGTCGTCCTATTTTTTGTGTTGAATGGGTTCCATTTTGTTTTCTTTTCTACAAGAAAATACCTGAAAATTAATATTTAATGCTAAATTATTTATTTATATGTACCTAATAGAAAAATTCAATGATTTCATACATTTGAAGCACGTTGTTGTTGTTGAGATGGCTCCTCTTGCGATGCAATTATGTCCATTTCTTTGACCATGTCCTTGTACACTTTTTTGGACATTCCTACTGGCATATTTCAGATGTCATCTCGTTGATCCTTTTGGATTTTCTAATCTTCCTAAAAAAGGTAACATGACAATACACTATTTTTATATTGATATATGAAAACTAAATATAACAAAATTAATACTAAGAAAGGAATGGTTTGTAGTAATATATACTTATTCTAGAAAAACATTTTTAGGAATATTACTTTTTTAATGATTATTTTTTGTTCTTGTATGTTTTTGTTATTGCAAGTATGACAAGTCTCATTGACCATCGTTCTGGAACCGCTTCTTGTAGTTTAGAAATAACCTGGTTCTTGGAATCATTGGATTGATTTATGTATTGTAAGTGGAAAGTATGGCTAATGTTCGTTCCACTATATCCCTCAGAGTTTTGTAAAAAACATTCCCCCTTTCATTAACCTCCAGCACCACTCCAGATGAGTTAAGGACCAATTCATCATCATTTACATCTTCTCTAATTTTTATTTTCTTAGGATGACATTATGTTCCTTCATTGTTGGTCCATGTAGAACATTAAGAATATGTGAATTAATATATTGTTTGAAACATGTTATATAATATTTTAAAGTATATTATTAATGAAAATTAAGAAAAGAACTCATATTAAATAGAATTTTTTCATTCACCTAATTCATCCTTTTGCAATTTTTACATCAAGCTTTTACACTCTTCTGCACTTAGATCACAAGAATCTTATCGAGCTTCCTCATTTTATGGCTCTGTAGGGCACACACGAACCAATACATATTAGTTAAACTTACATATAGTTCAAACATATTAATTTTGTATAGAAGTTACAAAGAACCTATCTTTTTAACATATTAATTTGCTATAGAATTTACAAAGAACTTGTCTTTTTTTCTTTTTTGGATGTGTTATCATTGTGTCGATCATAATTTTTTTTTTTTTACAGAAATGGTTAATGTTTTTTTAATATATTAAGGACCAGCAAATAAGTTGTCGGGTACTTTACAAGCCATAGACGAATAATAAACAGGTTTGTTTGCTCAGGCATTTGCCTCAAGTCCTTGTTACAAAATTCTAGAGAATGGATGGGTGCCTTGAGGGATGCCAAAGAACTTTGACTTAGTTGTCGAAAACAAAGGAGTAGAGATTTGAGAAACATAGAGAGTTGGGCAGAAGGGGTCTAGTCTTCGTCATAATTCTCCTGGGGCTTTGATTCTTTTGGCCAAGCTTTGGAGAGATTTTCGACCTTCGCTTCTAGCTTGTTGATATGGTGGTGCATTCCTCCTACAACATTTGCCATATATTTGAAGTGAACTTTGACTTCACTGGCGACATCCTCTCTGAGCGATTTGAGTTCTTGATTTAGAGATTCCCAACGGTTTGCTCCTACGGTGCCCAAGATGAGCATTAACTTGGTTTGTGCCTTGACCAGTTCTTTGATCCTGTCTAGCTCGGTCTACATATCGATGATCCTTTCTTCTAGTGAAGGTTCTGGATTTGAGGATGAATCCATTGCCTCTTTCCTTCCCTTACACCATGAGATCAATGATTTGTCATAGTCACACTGGGGAAGGGGAATATTGGTGTTATGATGCAATTCCTGATGAATTTTATAACAACTTTTGTCTGTAGTGTCACATGGGTCATAGATTTTCCCCCATACCTACTCTGTACCTCAAATATTTGCTTGATTTGTTTGTTTCCTGCAAGTGGAGGGGAACTACTCTAGGAGGGAGGGTGCATGATTGTCTTTGCAGTACTTTAGATTCTCTTCAGAGAGGGGAAGATTTTGTACCTGACAAGTCAAGGATGATGAGTCTGAATTTGGGTCATGGGATTGAAGAGATATTTTCTTCTCCATTCACTTGAAGCGTACTCTTGCTCAGGAGTGATCCTTTGTTAGCCTCGACATCTGCTAGAGTGTTTAGGTCTCTGAGAATATGGTAGATTTTAGTTGTTCTGAAATTGGAGAGAAGGAGGATTATCTTTGAGTAGACCTAGGCCAACTGGAGATTCTTTGGTTTCTTTTTTGAGATGATGGATTGAATAATGATCCTGGAATCTCCAAAAATTACTAGATTTTGTACATTCCGTTCAGTTGCCAGATTTAGTCTCTGCCACAAGGCTAGAATTTTTGCATGATTGTTAGTGTCCATTCTGAGGCCCTAGGCGAAGGTTAGTTATACCTTTCCCAATGGATCCATCAACCCCCCCCCCTCCTGCAATGTCAGGATTCCCTTTCGAGGTCCCGTCGAAGAAGAGGCAGTGTTCTTCCAGGGATGTGTGTCATTTAATAAATTCTTGCTCGTCCATTCTAATTTCCCATCTTTCTTTTTGGGGGCTTGTGAGGGTCTCTCTGCTTAGATGACTTGGGACATAATATTTGAGCCAATGGTATTCCTCTAAGTTTATAGGTTCATAGTTCTTGAGAGTCTATTTGGTGTTCATGGATTCCCCCATCATGGATTTTATTTTTAGAGTGACTTGAGACAGTGTTCTTCTTTCCTCACGAAATATTCTGCTATTTCTTTCAAGCCAAACTTTACAGAATAGGAACTTAGGGAGCCACATCCAACAGGTTTTAAGGAGGTTCTTTTTCCTCAAAGAAAATTGGGGAAGATCCTTCCATTTCCTTATCAACTCGGTTAGTGAAGGGGGAAGTCGAATGCTTAAGGGGTTGATGAAATGAGTCCATACCTCTCTCGTGTACACACAGTCAATGAAAATATGGTCGGTAGTTTCTTCAGCCTCCAAACACAATGGGCAGTGGGAAGTACCTTCCCAACCTTTCTTCTTTAAGTTTTCACTGGTCAGGGCGCTTTTGTGAATTAGGGTCCAATTGAACATGTCAATTATGGGGACAGAGGGATAATGCCAAATTTTTTTCCAAGGAGTGGGGTCTGAGGGTACATTAGGTATTGCTTGTATCACCTTGTAACCAACAACTGCAGTGTATTTCCCCGTAGAGTCCCCCCAACCTTGTTTGTCTTTTAAATTGGCCTTGCATGGGGGCTTCCCTTGGAGCGCTTCCAGGAGGATCTTGACTTTTTCCTCTAGAATATCAGGGTAGTCTCCTAGTGTCCACTTTTTCCAGGGAGATTTCTCACCTTCACCCCATTCTGAAATATCCCATATTGTTTTGTAGTTGTTGTTTTGCAGCTAGGTTTTTATATTTTCGATACCTTTCGTTTGATTCAGAGGAATGGAGTCAAGAATAGAGCCCTCCCAGATCTTAATTTTATTTCCATTGCCAGGAATCCAGGTGAGTTTTTCTTTCAGGGGATCGAGTGCTCTCAAATAGAGAGAGAATATCGGGGAGCCTTTCAAAACATTTGGGGGGCGATCCATGCATCTATCTCTATGTCCCAAGAAGTATTTTTTGCAAAGAGTTCTCTTACTCCAAGTGTTTTTACCCAAAACTAAAATCCATAGAATTTTGGCCCCCATTGCAAGGTTTTGGGTGGCCACATCTTGGATTTGCAAGCCACCTTCAAGGAGAGGATTTTTAATCTTGTCCCAACTGACTAGATGAAGTTTCCTTTCATTGTTCCTACCTCCTTCCTAGAGGAAACGTCACATCATCCCATCGATTTTGAGTGTTATTATTTTAGGGGCTAGGAGGACTGAGTTCTGGTAAAGCGGAAGGCTAGCTAGGACAAACTTCATCAGGACTACTTTTCTTGCCAGATTTAGCCAGTTTTACCCCTAGGACTGAATTCTGAGCTTCAAATTTTCTAGGAGAGATAGTTAGTGGCTCACTCTGGGGGTTGATTTGAATAATAGAACACCCAAATATTTGATTCAGTCCCAGGTGATTGTGCCTTCCATTCCGAGAATTCTGGAAATGTCAGTGACTTCTCGAATCGTGCAGTTCCAACCAAAGATCTTACTTTTGTGGAGGCTTATTTCGATGCTTGAAACTTCCTTATACATATCTAGCTCTGTTTTGAAGTGCCTTGCAGAGTTGTTGTTGGCTCCACCTAGTAATAAGGTTTCATTGGCAAAGTACACGTGGTTGATATGTTTGACATTGTGGGACATTCTTATTCTTTAAAGTGATCTATTCTGGAGTTAGTTGTCTAATTGGAAGTTGAGAACAAAAGCTTGGATGGCGTAGAGGAAAGGACACAGGGGGCAGTCTTGTCTTAAGCCCCTTGTGGCTTGGAAGAATTTTGAGGGGCAGCCATTTACCAGTGGAGCGATCCAGGGGTGGGAGATGCAAGCCTCGGCCCAGTTTATGAATCTTTTTTCAAATCCTACCTTGTGCATCACAGCAAAAATAAATTCAAGACGGACTTTATAAAAAACATTTGCAAGATCGAGTTTAACTATCATACCTTTATCTTTTCTCTGGTAGCTTGAGTGAATGTCGTCTTGGACCAGAGTCATATTATCCAATATTTTCCTTCCTTTTATGAAGCCTCCTTGATTTTCCAGGATAATTCTTGGGAGCAAATTCTTGAGTCTGTTAGATATAATTTTGGTGATGATCTTATAGTCTGTGTTGCACAAGGAGATGGGTCAGAATCTGTTGAAGTTGTTGGCACCTTTTTCTTTTGGAATTAATGCTAGGAAGGAAGAGTTGGTGCTTCCTCCTAGCTTGGTACAGTTCTGCAATTTCTTAACCATTCTTAGAATATATTTATTAATAATAGGCTAGTAGGAGTTGTAGAACCGAGCTGTGAACCCATCCGGACCAGGGGATTTTTCTGGCTCCATTTGGTTTAAGGATATTCTTATCTCTTACATGCTTATTGGGGTTTTCAGTTTTTTATTTTCATCATTCCCCACCAGCTCCAGAACCAAAGAGAGAGGGTAGCTCATCAGATCTAAGGGATCAACTTCCGGGGCAGTGAACAGATCTTTGAAAAAGGAGTGAGAGGATTTCTTAATTCCCTTAAAATATTTGATGACTTGGTCTTGGGAGTTTATTTCAGTGACCGTGTTGAAGTTCTTTTGAGCCTATGCTTGCTTGTGGAAGAAGGTTGTATTTTTATCCCCTGCTGGGAGCCATAGGTTTCTTGATTTCACTCTCCAGTAATCTTCTTTTGTTCTGTAGGTTTGATGGAGGGATTTTTGGAGTACGACCTCTTGGGTAAGAGAGTCTTGGTTTGGAGGAGAGTCTTCTAAGGCGTGTTGGAGGTGATCTAGGGAATTTGTATGTGAATCTTCTCAAAGGTTGGGGAGAAGAGGTTTTTTTCCCAAGCTTTGAGTTCCTTTTTGAGTCCTCAGAGTTTTTCTTCCCACACGAAGAAAGGGGAGCCAATCGCCTTTAATTTCCAAAACTCAAATATGACCTCTTGGAATCCTTCTTGGTTGGTCCAAAGTGGGTTGAATCGAAAGGGGATAGGACCCAAGTTTTCCCTAGGATCGAGAGTTAGCATAATGGGTTTATGGTATGAGGTATAGTTCAGAAGGATTTTTGAGCTAGCCATAAGGCCATGTGTTAGAAAAGAGGATTGGACAAGGAATCTATCCAGTCGAGCTGCAATATGTCCTAGGCCTAGTCATTTGTTGGACCAAGTATACTTCCCTCGGGATGGCTTGACATCCTCCAGATCCTAGTCTAGCATAAGATCTTCAACCCATTCTCTTGCTGGATCGCGGACTAGTGAGCCCCCTTTTTTTTTCGAAATTGAGAGGGTTACATTGAGATCATCGACGATTACTATATTTTCAATAATATGCCCACTAAGGAAGAGTTTTAGAGAGTCCCAACAGGTCTTCTTTTCTGAAGGAAAAACTGGAACGTAGAGGTTAAACAAACTTACCTGGTGACCCAAATCTTTATGGAGCAGTTTGGTGAAGATCCAGTGAGTGTTGAAATCTTCTTCAATCAAGTCTAATTTTGAGGTGTCCCAGAAGGTGCCTATTCCTCCTGAGGATCCTCTAGCACTAATGGCTTTTCCTGATCCTTTTTTCCAAAATGAGTTACTAGCACGGAGGAGATCAGTTTCCTCCAGTTTAGTCTCCTGGATTAGGAGTACCTCGGGCTTCGACATGCGGACTAGATCTCTTAGGGATTCTTATTTTATTTTTCTTCTTATTCCTCTACAGTTACAAGAGATGTACTACATTATTTAACATTTTGGGGGGTGGTGACTCCTTTTGGGGCCCTTCCTTGTTTCCTTGTGGTTCTAGTGCTTATCATTTATGGAATGGTGTGTTGAGATCCTTGCACTACATCCCGGTAAGACTGATATTCTCTTTTCTTTTTCTCAAGTTTCCTTCCTCTCGAGGGCCTTTCTAGAGTTCCATGGGAGCTACTTGTTTCCAAAGCTATGTCATACGAATCTCCTCCAGATTCAGTGCTCATCTTGCGATTTCAAAGCGTCTTTTGTATTCAGTGGTTCAGGTAACAATTTAGGTGTTATGGTGGCCTTTGGGTCATGTTCTTGGGATTCTGCTACTTCGGCAGTTTTTGCCGGTCCTTCCTTGACTTCTAATCTTGGATGGTTTTTCTTCTCTAGATCTTGAGATTTTTTCTCTTTTGGCTTTGCTACCTTTCCTTTCTTTACCTTATGCCATCCTTCCACGTCTTCTTTTGCAGCAGGTTGAATTTTAGGATAGTTTCGCTGGAAGTGGCCATGTTCGTGGAAGTTCCTACACTTGAACGACAGTTGCTCATAGTCAAGTTTTTGATAATGATGTCATGATCCTATAGTGATCTTTACCGCTTCTGGAAGCCCAACTTTTAGGTCGACATCTACACATATTCTGGCACATGTGTAATGGGCTTTGTTGTCCACTTTATCTATGAACCTCCCTAGTCTATTCCCGATCTTTTGCAAGGATTGGTAGCTCCAGCAGTGTACAGGCAGATTTGGTAATCTTACCCAAACCGTGACCTCTTTTGGGACGTCTACAGAAGGGTCTAATTCGGGCGTCCATATATTAAGATATAGTCCTTGAGTTCCCATGAAGTAAGGTCCACTTCTGAAAATCAGATCACGGTCTTCTTTCGAAATGAATTCAAAAATGAAGAAGCTCCTTCCCACTGGATAGCAGGTTATGCTATGCTATAGTTGGGGCCTCCATTTCCTCTAGATCCAGTCATCTGTAGTCTTTGAAGAAGGCCATAACCCCATAAACTGGACAACTAACCCTCTTTCTCCTAATGCCAGGGCGATCTTGATGGGTTGTTCCTCTGGAAAATCTATTTCCGGGATAGTGTCAAGTTTTTTGATGAATTTTGGGACTTCAGGCGGGGAGAGTTTCTTACCTTGGTTGTTGACGAGCTTCCCGAAAGCCTCATCATCAGAGAATGGAGGGGGGGGATCCGACTCCCTGCCCCCAGATGCACCCATGGCGGATTTCTTGGCCCTATGATCCAAACCCTGGTGGCGTCCAAACCCTAGCATCCTCTCATCGATCATAATTTTTTTTTACTTGAACTATTCTCACACATTTTTTTTTATCAATATACAACCTGTACCATTCAATACACAAGATATTAAATATATTTTATAAATAAATCACATAATTTTCAGCTTAAAAAAATGGTTTCCATTGTGCTTTAATAAGATTAAAGCATCGATGCGTTCCATATATGAAGCACACCGATATCAAAAAATAATTTAAAAAAAAATACTTTAAATTACAATGGTGTGATATGTATTGTTAACAACATCGCTCCTAGAGTAAAAAAAGGAAAAATAAAAAAATACCATGAACAAATAAAATTTAACACCGATGAACATATTTTTTTTTAAATTATCTTGCAGCATTTTCGGTGTGCTTTTCTGTAAGCGCACTGATGCGTTATATTCAAATAGGTGCATCGATAACCCAAAACCACTTAAAAAAAACAAAAAACAAAAAACATGATAGGGCCCAGAGGGTTTGGATCCGATGCAATAAGTGATCTCCTTGCATCACATGTCAAACATATTTTATATGGAAACACAAACCCATTAAATCTAAAATACCTAAAATGAAAAGTCGTAATTGTGAAGTGATAGAGGGAGTTAAACCCTAAGGTGAAATTTATATTTTTTTTCCTGAATTTTAATTAAATCTAAATAGAGATACAAATTGTAAAAATATTATTATTAAAATCAACAGTAAAATTTAAAATTTTTACTATGCAGGGTTTTGAGTGAATCACAAAACCCTTCAAATTTTGATCTTCTGAATAATTTTGTTGCTCCAAAAGGGTTTTGAATGAATCACCATACCCTTCAAATTATGATCTTTTGAATAAGTTTGTTGTTCCAAAGTATTCATTTGTTGCTCCAGAGTGCTCCCCAGTATGTCTCTCTTGCAAATCTCTCTCATGTAATTTTTGGCAAAATAATAAAATAGTGAATATCTTAACACTGTTTAAAGGACTTTATGAAAATAGTTTTAAATGAATCACCATAACCTTCAAATTATGATCTTATGAATAATTATGTTGTTCCAAAGTATTCTACTGCTCCACAGTTCTCTTCAATATGTCTTGCAAATCTTTCCCTTGTAAATTTTGGTAAAATAATGAAAGAGTGAATAGCTTTTTACTATTTAAAAGACCTCATGAAATTAGATTTTAAATTCCTGCTCATTTTTAAATTGTAAAAAAACAAAGTATCATTTTTATTTTAAGTTTTACAAAACCATGGTGCATTTATTAATATAACACACTGGTGCATTTGTTTATAAAACACACTGGTGCACTGAAAAGTTTTGGAGCACTAGTATCATATAATTCTTTTTTGTTTATTTGAATTCATGAGAATTAGTGTGGTTCATAATTAAACACCTCGGTGATTTATATTGTTTATAGATACACTAGTGCATTTGGTTTAAATAAGCGCATCATTATGCTTTAAAAGTTATCTAAATTTTTATTTGCACATAAAATAGTATATTCATCTTAAATTATGTTTTAGGATGCATCCACATGACTTGCAATACTTCATAGTATACATTTTCTGCTTAAAGTCGCCTTATTCTTAAAAAATTATTGTTGATTTTGCTCAAATGCAGGGAGAAAAACTTATAATATCAAATTTCAAATTCCATCCCGTTCCATATTGCTCAAATTCCATCGCGGAGTTCTCCCTTTCCATATCTAGTAAGTTCATATTCTATTTATATTTCGATTATCTAATTGAAATTGTTTTTAATCCATGTCAATCTGAATAAAAATGTATTCAAATTTGGAGGACCCTGATTCATAATCGAGTTCAAATGAAAAAAATATTCTACCAATTCAAAAATTTTGGAATTTCTTATCAGGAGCAACATACCACAAGTAGTTGGTAGATGAAAATGGGTAACCGCTTTACCCTGCCAATTGTAACATGCCATCTTATTGCCGCAATCCTGGATCAACAATGGTAATAATTGTTTGGTATAATGGAATTTGAACAAACCAATCGCATTGTGCTTACTAATATCATTGATTTACTAATGTTTGATATTTTTGAAATTAGGATTCTAATGATGAGCGACCTACCTATCATATTTCGTTGCACCCCACTACAATGTCAAATTGAGAGAAGGTTGCAATAAGAGCACAACTCAGAGAGGAAGCATACCAAGAATGGTTGAATCAACCACCTATTCAATTCCCACTATGTCCAGATTCACCAATTAGGAATGACTACATCAATTGCAGTTATTGACAAGTTGGGAAAGGAGTCAATGAAATAGAGGTTGGTATGAATTATTATTTACGGGATAGAACTACCATGGAGACAATGTTTTTAGATGCATTCCAGAACAATGAGCGAGGGGATGATACTCATATCGCTGATACCTTTTTCAAAATACTGAAATCTACTTCCACCACCCCTCTCTTTGGACCTAGCCAATCAAAGTCTACCCAGTTAGGGACAACAATGTTACTGTACATCTTGAAAGAAAAGTTTGGCATTTCAAGCACATGTTTCTCGATAATATTGAGGTAACTGACCATCAAATAATCCCTTATATTTTGAGAAATATTTTCACACAATCAACATTAAAAATGGTAGATTTTATGAACGTTAAATGACATTGTACATTTATATTTCCAACTAACTGTAAGTTATTCAAATATGAGGTTCTTCCGAGTGATAACGTCTTTCTTGGTAGTTGTAAAGAGGCAAATTAGATGTTGAAAATATTGGGTGTTGAGTACATATCATATCATGCATGTATGAATGATTTTATTCTATATAGAGGAGAATATGTAAACAAAAAGATATGTTTGAAATGTGGGCATGACAGGTATCATAAATCAAATAAAAAGGGTAAATCACATGATCCTCCTCATAAGATATTGAAGCACATACCTATAATCCCAAGGATTCAAAGGCTCTTTCATTGCAAAGAATTAGCTATGTTGAAGGGATGGCATGCCTCGCACAGAAGTGAGTAGAGAGTTATGTGAATCCCAACAAATTCAATATCCATAAAGCATATAGAGCATACATGGCCTGAAAAATTCAAGGATGAAGTACAAATTCTACGACTCAGCATAGCCATGGATGGTATCAACCCATATTCCCTCTAAAATACCAACTATTATATTTGGTTTGTCGTAGTAATCAATAACAATATCCTCCCATGGTTTTCCATGAAAAATGAAAATCTTATGTTGACTCTTATAGTCCCTGGTAGAAGACAAGTTAAGAATATGGATGTCTACCTACAACCATTAGTAGATGAATTGAAGGAATTATGGGAAGGGATACATGTATACTATGTATCAAGACCCATTGCAACAAAGAGAAGTTTTACATTGTATGACATATGTACTTAAACCACACATTATTATCCAGGATTAGGATTTTGCTATGGTAAATTACATGTTTATTAATTTGTTTATATACGTAACAATATTTCTTGGCATATTTAATTCACTATGATTGTTCTAATCTTTGACACTAACATGCTATGTAAATGTTGTGGACCTTATCTTAAGGATAGGTTGTCCAACCTCCTAGGAAATCCAGTGCACAACTGCTCCAGGATATTCCTCCCAGAACAACACCCTTACAGAAGAGTAACATCCGCTTTCAATGGTAAACTAAAGAGAACCCAAAGACCTGCAATAATGACACCAACATAATGTCTTAGAGCATATGAGAGAGAGAAGGAAAATAAGATTACATAAAAAAAATTATTCAAATGGGGATCTTATGTTCGATGATCTAGAATTCTTCAAAACCTATGTTGAGAAATTGCCCATTGGGATGAAAAGGAAATCTATCTTTTATGATCTCCCATATTGGGAGCATCTTAATATTTCCCACCTACTAGATCCCATGCATATATTTAAAAATGTTTCATCTTCTTTATGGAGGCACATATCATCAAAATAAAGTGACACATTGGTTGTTAGGAGAGATGTTATTTCTTCAAAAACTTAAAAGAAACATTGGCCAAGAAAAGAAAGTAGAGGAGAGGTTTGTCCCTCTTGGTCTTTCAAAGAAGGTGATGTCCCATGGATTTTGAAGAAAGTTGATATTTATTTGGAAAGGAAGTTATATTGGGTGTGAAGGTTCCTTCTTTATATGGGTATTCACTACGACACAACTTCATTATGGAAGACCATTTGTCAGGGTTAAAATCACATGACCATTTGAACCTTAAAAGAGTATGTATGTAAAAAACATGATTTTATTATTTGTTTTAATTCATACCATGGGATAAAACAAAATTAATTTTGCATGTGTTTACTTTGTAGTGTCATTATCCTCTACTTGTGCATGGGTGTGTGAACCATGGCTTCCCCTAGGACCTATGACATTCCATATATAAATTATCTGCATTTTTACGTTGGATCACATCAAAGGAGATTCACATGGCTAGCATTCCACGATGGCGTCAAGAGATAGATGAGATTGTTTGTATGTTTGAGAAGGAATTGCCGATGAGTTTCATGGACTTGCATGTTCATATTCTAATCCACCTAGTAGATGAGGTTGAATTAGTCGGAGTGGTCTCTTTTCGTTGGATGTTCTTCTTATAGAAGTACATGAAGAAATTGAAAGGATTTGTTTGACAAAGGGAAAAACCAGAGGGGTCTATGGCGGAGGGGTAGATATCATATGAGTATTTATATTATGCCAATGAGTATATCAAGTAGATAGACAACACACTAGGTGTGGTGATTTGGGATGACAAAAGGGATGAAGACAAAAGAAAAAGGGATATTCTCCAAATGAATGGAAAAAGGTTCTTGATAAAGAGTAAGTGACTTATCGTTTGCCAAATTTCTACACAGTGACTATTCACACTAAACTTCATAATATATATTTTGATCTGATATGTACTATATGTTGGTTTGATTGTACTATATGTTGGTTTGGCATCCTCTAGGTCTGTAATCCTTCACACTCAGTAAAATCGAGTCAATAGCACCTGTCTAGTCAAAGCGGTAAATCAATATGTCATAAACCCATAACGCCTCATAATCAAAATCAAAAGTTTTAATAGCATAATAATCCAGATCACTTGCGAGTAAATGTCCTCAAAAGATAAGGTTTCTCAGTGCACCAGAGTGGGATGTAACATACACCTCCTCTTGGTCTAAACTTTGTCCCCAAGTTTCATAGTATAAATGCTGAAATAAAGTGTATCATAGTATCATATGTCTATCTATCAAACAAAAATGGAAACTATTAGTGCATATCATATGCATCCTCCCAGGTCGCCGAGTGCAGACTATAATTGTCCCACTGGACCTTGACCTGATCTATCGTTCGACGTCGTAGTTGTCGAACGTGATGATCCAAGATGCAAACCGGCTCAGTCGTGAGCGCTCCCTCATATGATACCTGCAAATAACTCATGTCAATAACATGTGTAGGATCACTAATATAATGTCTCAAAACATATACATGAAAAACATCATGCATACGCCTCAAAGAATCAGGCAAGGC
>SNQJ01S0027931.1:86346-97234 GCA_010110895.2 Picea sitchensis
TAAAGGCGGTCTTAGGGACGTCATCCTCCTTGATCCGTAACTGGTGATACCCTGATCGCAAATCGATCTTGGAGAACACCGTCACGCCCTTCATTTGATCAAACGGATCATCAATTCTCAGCAACGAATATTGATTCTTGATAGTGGCCTTGTTCAATTGACGGTAGTCAATGCAGATCCTCCACAACCCATCCTTCTTTCATATGAAGATAATAGGTGCACCCCAGGGTGACACACTAGGACGTATCAATCCTAGGTCCAACAACTCCTTCAGTTGCATTTTCAACTCTTGTAACTCTGGGGTTGACATATGATAAGGCATTCTTGCTATCGGTTTAGTCCCCGGTTTTAGGTCTATGGTAAACTCCAACTCCCTCTCTAGTGGCATCCCAAGTAACTCCTCTGGAAATACATCCACAAACTCTCTCACCATCGGAAGGTGTTCTAGACCTTCTGCTACTCCCTTCTCGTTTAACGCAAGGATCGCATAAAGCTTGCACCCCTTGTCCATACTCTTTCATAGCTGTAAGGAAGAGATGAACCTCAGGGAAACTCCCTGGTTCCATCCTAAAATCACACGTCTCTGTCCCTCATAATCGACCAAGCTCAATCGTTTCATCTTATAGTTGAGTATCGCCTCATGCGATTCCAACCAGTCCATACCAATCATGACATCATAAGATCCTAGGATCGTGACGTACAGGTTGGCCCTTGTAAAAAACTCTCCCAGGTTAAGGACACATCCCTTAACCTTTCCTCCAACCTTATGTTTGGCTACTGAAGCCATCTCTGTGAAGCTAAACTCATCCTGTTCGACTGCCTTTACCTTGATCCTTTTTAGCACTGCACCAGAAATGAAACTCTCGGTAGCACCAAGATCTATCAAAATACTAAGGGTCTGGTCAGCGACGGTACCTGTCATCTCAAGCACAGTCGACTGGTGCTCTGCCTGGTGATTATTCACCACTGCATGAATCCGATGGGCCTTGCCCATATCTCCCATGGTAGTGGGTCCAGTTGATCTGGACGCTCTGGTCCTCTCCACAGGGAAGTCACGCTGGTAGTGTGGCTCCCCATATGTCCAACACCCCTTCTTCGGCCCAGTAGTCCTGGTACCCGAAGTAGAAGATGACAGCCCACCGGCCTGGAATCCTGGTGTGTTCTGCTGAACAGGCCTAAACTGTTGCTATTGTGGGTGACGTTACTGATGATGTTGTGGTCCCCGATAAGGTGTCCGTTGTTGAGGCATTGGTCATCGAGGTGTAGTGAAATTGGATCCCCTCGAGAAGCCACGATATCCCGGCGTATGTCTGGCTAGTGTCTGATGTTGTTGTGCTCCAGATGGAACCTGCCCTGCTGGTCTCACTGGAGTCCTGGTCTAACCCCCACTGATAAGCTCCTCCTCTGCTATGAGGGCCTTCTAGACGGCATCATGCAAGGTTTGAGGCATCAAAATCCTAACCTTTGCACATAGGTTGTCGTTAAGGCCGAACACAAACCTATTTACCTTAAGTTTCTCAGTGTTAAGGTGCAGAGATACTAGAGCATCTCCATAAAATGGGCCTCATATTTAGGCACCATACGACCTCCCTGTCGTAAGGCATTGAACTCATTGAGTTGACGCTCAATGAATTCCTCTGAAAGGTACCTCTCTCGGAACCGTTCCTCGAACAGTTCCCATGACACGTCTTCGACAGCCATGTTCAGCTGCGATAGGAGCATCTTCCACGATAGAAGAGTGCTCCCCTTTAGTTGAAATACCACCATGCAAACCTTCATGTTGGAGGCATAATCGCGAAGTGAAAATCACATCACCATATTCTCCAACCATGCCTCAGTGGCTACGTCGTCCGGGGCACCAAAGATCTCGAGAAATTTGACCTTCTCGAGTTCACAGTGAATGCTACCAGTACCGACCGGAGCGCGCGGTGGAATCTCAGCGGGTGTCGGTGCCCTGGCCTCATCTATGTCCAAACAGCTGATCAGAGCCTCGTACATGTGCTGAAAAGATCTCATCATTCTGACTACATCATCAACTGCTATCTGCTCCTGTCTGAGAACATGCTTGTCTCCCTAGGGGTTAGACCCCTCAGGCATGGATGCTACTGGAGGTGTCGCGCCTCCTCCCCTAGCACCTTGTCGTCTACCTATGCAGTGTCCTCTAACCATGATTACCTGCATGCACACAAGTCAACTCAATCAGCAACAGTATAATCAATCATATCAACGAAAGCCATAGCGATCCCAAGTCGCGGGTTGAACCTCGCTTTGATACCATATGTAACCACCCTGTTGTTTAGTTACGACAGCAAACCTCTCATAACAAGTGCGAATTTTTTTTTGTGTGTGTGCGTGTGTACAAGGGTAATAAAGACATTATACTCAACATTGCTAGATGACGACGAACATGATGCATGCAACTCATGTGACAACAACATAACAACCTAAGAAGCACATCAGCAACTGGAAGCAATGGATGAAAATCACTGACAAAATAAGAATGACTACCCGCCCATCCTACCCTGCAATGGTTAGGACCTCTAGGACACATAAGGAACGCTCAAGCCCAGGTTCTCATCGATTTTGACCATTCAAGGTCTCAGGGCTGGCGACTGTTCTGAGGAACAAGGAGGTGTCTACATTCCCCCCCGAGACAATCAACCACGTTGACTGAGCTAACAACAACATCAACAATCAACTAAAATTCATTCCATCAACCCTAAAATCAATTAACCATGGGCGAGAGTAATCATTACTGTTAACAATCATACATAAACTTTAATTAACCGTGCATTAATAATCTAGTTCTAAACCAATCCATCATCATCAATATTTATCAGCGCATTAGAACACAATTTAAATCAATCATTCTATCTACAAGGTGCAAGGAATCTGATTACAAAACCCATCACAATCAATCCATGCATCTAGCTAAATCAACAGAGTCTACGATCATCGATCTCATCATAGAATAATCAAGTTTACAAATGAGGATGGAAAAGTTTAATCAATCTAGATTATCATAATTGCAGTCCTAAATATCAATAATTAGAACAAATTATTTTATCTTGACAAAATTACAATTAATGCTACATGCAATGAAATGTCTTGTAAGTATCAAATCTATATTAACTTAATGTCAATATATATATAGTATAATTCTATTAAGTACCATTTAATTAAAGATGTGTCAATTACATTTGTTAATTATATACTAAAATTAATGTATATAAAATGATGATCTCAAAATAAAGTAAAATTATCCAATATAAGTTTGTGCATACACATGCAGGAAGATCATCATCACAACTTGCAGATACTAGAATACAGTTTCATAATGATCGAGTTCACTTGTTAATTCGGAAGAGCCAGAGCGGGATGTTACACATTTACTTTCCAAACTATTTAGGGCCAAATAGTTATTTTGATTTTCTTCTAATTCTTTAATTTTGTAAGTGAGATTAAGTTTTTCTAGATTATCGACCTCTTCTTTGAGTTGATTGGTTCTTTTCTTGATTTTGTTTTTCCATTTCATGTAATCTAATCTCCATTTTATGCAACTTAATCTCCAACCCTAATATTTTATTGTCTATGTAATTTTTTAATGTTATCTTCAAACATATCTAAACTTATTATCAAACACTAAAAAGTGTCTCTAACTCTACTTGAAGTTTGACTTCTCTCCTCTACCTTTATCTAAATATAGCTATATATACATAAAAACAATATTCTACTAAATAATCCTTTATATGCTAAATCATGATTATTAACACCATAAACTTGATTTAAGTAAGGAAAACATTGTATAGGCTCTCGAAATGTCGTTGGTTTTCCTAACACACAAATGGAATAAAGAGTACAGGTTCAAGAAGAGTGAACAATGTGGAAGAATTTTGAAATTTAAAATATGGTCACATGCAGACACATTTTTTTTCTAAATAAAAGTCACTTTGAGATATTTTAAACGCACACAGATAAAAATTTCAACGGAACACGGACTTTTATTGTGTGTTGGTTATTAACTGGAGTTGGTTATTTGTTGATCATGTATTTGGAGTTCCTCGTGGACTTTTATTGAGTGCTGGTTATTAATATAAATCATATGACAGAAGGCTGCAATATTTCAATTAAAGGTTCAACGAATACAATTAGACTTTTCAATACGTTACTACACATAACATGGTCAAATTACATGAGTACAATGCCAACGATATCTCCAGTATTTGGAGTTCGTCATGGATTTGCAATATTTGGAGTTCACACGTCATAGACATATACAAGAATGAAACAATTTCATAAAACTGATAGAGAAATTACGCTTCTTCGTTTACTTAGGAATATCGGAGGGCTTCTTCATACATTGTATTCTCTACTATTAAATAATCATGACATGTGTCTGAACGACTTCCAGAAAGGTTCAGGAGAGCCAGGCGATTAAACACAAAATTCTCTTGAAAAATTGCATGTTACCTCCCCATAGAATCTTTCTCTATTTTGAATGCTTTTCATTTAATTCTTTTCATTGAGCTTGAAGCTTTTAGTTTGGCAAAATAATATTTTCCTTTGAAGAATTTAGCCCTCTTTTCAAGAAGCATGGGTAGATTTAAGAAAACTCTTTTGATGAGTGTCAACTTTCTGCTCCTTAAACATCATTCATCAGGATTACAATTGAACCATGCCAACTACAAAATTTAGATTAATTCAAACTTCTGAATCTACCAAGAAAATCAAATTACAATTTAGTAATACCATTGCTATAATTGAAGACGGCGTACACAGAACCTCCATTCTTTAATAAAGTTTTACCTCAACAATTTTCACCTTATAAAAATAAAGGTAAGTAAACAGTGGTTGATATCGTTGTCATTCAATAGTAACAAATCACAACATAAGAATTCACCATCAATCAATGCATTACCGAGACAATTCGTGGTTGAAAGTGTTAAGAGCGGGAGGTAATTTCGCCATCATAATAATGAATTGCAGAGGGATAAATTCGAGGTAATGCGTATTGAAACACAGAGGATAGTTTTCATCATTACAATAAAATGCAAAGGTAAAAATATCAATGCAAAGCCCAAGCGTGAAGAAAATCCAGAGTTTTATTAACACAACCATTACATAAATACGATTTTGCAGAGGAAAAGTTTATACAACTAATGCATAAAAACATCCACAGAGGTAAAGGGGTCAAGCAAGATGAGGTGGTCGCTAAGTTTAGCCTTCAATTAAATTTACTGAGATGAAGACATCCGAATTTAATCTTGAGTTTGAATCCCCAAAAAAAACCACCCTGAAGTACATTCCATGTTAACCCATACACATCAACATTCTACACAATCTATCCAAAATCCAAGTGCTGGGAAGAAAATTCGCCCCCTCCATCAAACCAAATTTCGCCCCCATCAAACAAAATATGGCTGAAGAAGTAGCAATGCCAGTTAAGCAAAACGAGAGATAAAAAAAAAAAAAACGCAGGACTTCCCAACAAGATTTAAAATGAGATATAAAGGAGAGAGCAAAACAAGATAAAAAAAAAACAGAGCTAAAATCCAGCACTATACCGCATTCAAGAATGCAATACACAGAAATGTCCCGCGAGAAAAAAAAAATGAAGTAAAAACAAGATAACACTAGGTAAAAGCACACCGAGTTTATAGAAAAACTTGTCGACAATCAAATTCTGCAGGGTTAAAAGAAAACGCATCAGGACGCAAGGAAACCTTCAGCCAAGGATAACAAAAAAGGTGGACGGATGATAGGTTCATCCTTTGCTTCATCATCCTCGCATAGAAAAGCAGGGCGTTGAGATCCATAGGTCTTTTAATGCTAAGGCGACGAACGTAGATCAAGCTCCTGGCCGACTGCTCAGGCGAAGACTGACGAGCTAGGGACGGAAGCTCAGCACCCACGAATGACACAATCAACACGGCGAGGGGATCTAGACATGTAGGCAAACGAAGGCCAGGGTAGTCAACAACCATCTAGCTAAGCTAAGGAAGGTTCCAGTCACCAATTAAAAAAAAACATCATTTTACTTTTCCATTAATAAGCAGATCCAAGCATAAGTCCCAATACATTCTACCATACAAAAATGAAGAGAGCGTACCATTGCCTATTCGCCCGCTCTGAATGACTTCCCACACGTTCTGTGCAGCTCCTGCTCACCGACCGTCGAGACTTCACCGGTACCTCCCAGCCAATGCTAGGGGTACTCTTCTTTTCCCTTAGCCCCCTGAGCCACAAAGGGGCCACACACACTATCCAGAGGTTTCGTCTAGCTCCCAGCTCACCTCGCAAGGTCGAGCTACCACTCCTCTCCGAGCTGGGTATCCCAACTCCCACAAGTAAATCAATCAAGTAGATATTTCTGGAGCGTAACGTTATGCAAACAGAAGATGATCCTTCATCCATCTTCCTCCTTCATTATATAGAATTTCAATCTTCCTTTCTTTCCTAAAATCTCATTTAATTAAAGTTTTTAAAATAATTTCCTTAAAATTCTTCTTCGTACAAGTGTCACCCATCCCCTACATTCCTCCATTATTTAGTTTCTTTAATTAATTAATTATCTTATTTCCCTCACCCACCTAGAGTTACTCCTAGAATCACTCCTAGGTGTCCCCAAATTCCCATACAGGTTTTAAAGGCTTTCCCTATTATGAAGTTCCTAATTCAGTTTAAAAATAGAAGGCTCTTAAGTGGTATATTCTTTACTAAGTTGACTTACGCTTTTTCCCTTTTTATGTTACCTCTTTTCCTAGTTTCCTAAATTTTAAGATTTTCCCTCTTTCCCCTTTTAATTAGAACTCAAAAAGGCAGGTGTGGAATTTAACCCCATTTCCCTTTTATCATTTAATTAGTATTTTTTTTTTTTAATTTATCAAAAAGATAAAATAATGAATTCCCCTTTTTACATTTATTACCACGGATTTTATTTTTATGAATAACTTAATTTCTTACTCCCTTCATGTTACAAGATTTAACGAGGGTCAAAATTATTATTTAAGTCATTTTTATTTTTATTTTTATTATTATTATCTTTTTTTTTTAGAGAAGACAAGGTTCAACCACTAGCGTAATTTAGACTTAGGCCTTAATTTTCATACTAGGCGACATTTAATTAGGGAAGTGTTTTAAAATTACTTAACATGTTATTTGTCTTAGGTCCATCTAGGTTCATCCCTCTATCATCAACAACGCGATGTGCCCTTCAGGACGCACTAGGTGCTCCAAAGGTGCCACTCGCCTCATCTATTCCTTTGCGCGACGTGCCCTTCAGGATGCACTACGTGCTCCAAGGGTGCCACTCACCTCTTGATTGATTAACCCCCGGAGTCAACACTCTGCTAGGTGAACTTGTGGGAGACTAAGGGCTTCTAAGGAATAAGGCCCATGCCTTATTGCGCACCCCTTAGAATCATCGTGAGCGACTGTCACAGTCTACCCTCATGACATCATGGGTCCTCTCGAACTTGGTAATCGTTAACCTACAGTTTGAGCCATGGCGGGAGTGCTAGTAGGTTGTGGCAGGGCTGTTGTCCACACCTCTCCCTCAACATCTCTGGTAGTCATGTGTGACCCCTTTACTCCATATGTGAGTCTGGTCGGCAAGCTATCACCAGCCTGCATCATCAACAAATCATGTCAGAACATATCCATATCATATCATCTAGTTAGATGCACTAATATCATAGTAAAACAATCAAACCCCAATGGTATCACTCCCTGACACGATCCAGAGTCCAAGGGGTTCCATCGATGCCTCGGCATCCTCTAGGTCTGTAATCCTGCACACTCAGTAAAACCGAGTCAATAGCACCTGTCTAGTCAAAGCGGTAAAACAATACGTCATAAACCCATAATGCCTCATAATCAAAATCAGAATTTTTTATAGCATAATAATCTGAATCACTTGCGAGCAAGTGTCCTCAAAGAATATGGTTGCTCAGTGCGCCAGAGCAGGATGTTACAATTTTATATTTTATTGGTTGCATTATTAGACACGTGACACTGTGATTTTTTCACTTTTTTATAGGTGCATTTGTTCACATCTATGTGGGCATATGGACATCATTTCCACACAGAGGATGTCAATGATGGACACATGAAACAAGACTGAGGAGTGGAATTCAAGTTCGAACAATCTAGTCGTGCTAGCCACCGTGATCAAAACCTAATACATGGGAAGTTAGGTTATGTTGGAAAGATATAAGAGATCATTCAAGTGGACTTATCTTCTTTCCAATGTGTTACTTTTAGGTGCAAGTGGTGGGACACCTTTGATCGGAATAATGTAAAGGAAGATCGTGATAGTGGCCTAATATGTATCAACTCTAGAAAATTGTGGGATGAAGCTAAGGAGCCTTATGTTTTCCCAAAACACTGCAACTAAGTGTTTTTTTACCTAGATGTGTTGGGTAGGGATTGATGGTTCGTATTAAGAAACGACCCTAGATCAAAACATATTTTTGAGAAAAACAATGTTATCATGCCAAGCGTGGAAGATAATGAGGGCGATGACAACGAAGAGTGATATGTACATGTTTTATTTCATCATTAATATTGTTGTTGTATCTTTTTTTTTATCTTTATTTCACTAATTATATTGTTTTTTATTCATCTTGTGACAAAGGAAATGGAAAGTTAATTATAACAAATCTTTGAAGAATTTTAGTTGGTTAACAGTCAGTTTGATGCATAATGTGTCTGTCTTTCAAATTATTTGTGATTACATGGAATGATTGATTGAAATAAAATTTTATATTGATGTTTGAAGATATTTATATGTCATTGCATGTTTAATTATATAAAATTTTAAGAATTATTTTCATGATAAAGTCGTAACAACATGTTTTTAGAAAAAAATCGCCAAACATTTTATAGTTGGAATTTGATATAATTGGTAAGATTCACAAACATTTTTACATTTTAAACTAAGTATTTCCAATTGTGAAATCCTAAAAAATGTTAAACCAGTTGAACTTTTAATGGGATATGAAATTCTACTTTATCCATATAAATTGAGTTTGTGTTCATGTATTTTGTAGATTTAAAAGTAAGATTAACAAAAAATGTGGTTTATAATTTAAAAATTAAATTTCTAACATGATTTTGTGATAATTTGGTTTTTAACTAAAGTGTTTGTTTGTTTACATACTTTTATCATTGCTTTGGAAATATTTATAAAATTATGCCCCCAATGTTGAGTAAAACCACAATTAATGAAGCAATTTAAAATTTGATACCAATCAACTTATGAAATAATGACAAAAATAACAATAGGAATATTTGCATCCATAAAATTTTAGGGCCAATAGAATGCTTATCATTGGAGATCATAAATTTTTATAATAACAATTTTTAGTGTAGAAGAGTCTATTAAAAAAGAGTAGTTAGTACAATGGAGAATAACATTTATTCATGTGTAATTTGTTTTTTGAAAAATAATTTAGTTAGAATGAATACATATGAACTATCTATGCAATAGAAAAATGTTTATGGTCATTTTACAATTACAGATTCAACCATATTGAACTTTGTAATTTATAAAAGTATCTTTGCATTTTTATTTAAATCAAGTCTTTATGTTTCATATATAAAATTTTGACATAAGTTCACTAATACATAATTTATAATAGAGATCATTTAATAAAAATAAACATCATGATGACAATTATCTAAGAAACATAAACATCATCTAAAATACACATTTAAATTTGCTAACATAATCTAATTATATATACCTCTAGCACATATAAACGTCATTAACTAGCTAGCACACAAATCTAATAATTTAAAAAGGAATCATCATTGTGATCACATCTAACAAAACACAAGCATTGTATAACATCATTGTCACACACATATAACAAGCATCATTTAACATACACATCTATCAAACACATTTAATAAACATATCTAACATGACCTAACAATGTACACATCAACATCAACATATAAATCATAGCATGAACAAGTCAAATAATTGTTATAACATATCTGGTCCAACCGATGAGATAATCATATCTACAACAATAGTGGAGACCTGGTCTGTAGTAGAAGATGATGGATGATCAGGAGGAAGTGGATGGTCGACTATCTGATGAGAAACAAGCGGTGGAGGAATCTGTGCTTCCTACTCATTTGGGCGAGGTGAAGGAGGAGGAGGAGGAAGAAGAAATATAGGTGTTGCATGCTCATGATCTGGGTGAGGTGAAGGTGGAGGAGGAGGAATAGGTGTTTATGACTCATCTGGGTGAGGTGAAAGAGGAGGAGGAGAAGGAGGAGGACGTGGATAAGGATCATGGCCACCCTCATCAATTGATGGGGTACTAGATGAATATGTACTGGAGGAAGAGTGTGTATCCTCGAAAACCATCCTCACTGCTAGTAGCCTGGAAGCTCCAACGATATGACGCATAAGAGGCATCATATTGTATGAAATATCCCTTCAAATATCCAATAGCATAGGATCTTACATGATGTCTCACATCAGCACATGGAAGACTCCCACCTCAACCAAAATTGCATAGATTCAATCACCCAACTCCAACCTGAATCTGATATCCCACCTACGACACATGTCGTTGGGTATCTCCACCTGAGGACCCTGACCTGTCGTAGCCTCGGGAATCATCTCCTCATATACATATGGTGGGAGAGGATGCACTTCCCCAATGAATGTGCTAATGTCTACAAAATATACAGTGCACAACAATAATTACACAGTTTCATTAAACAAATTGATCTAAAATTGAAGAAGACTTGAAACTTGAATAAATATTGCAAGTGAAAATGTTATGTGTTTTTAAAGCAACCGGATCAATTTGCAACACATAATAAAGGATTACTTATGTAAAGATACACATAGACAGCATAATAAATC
>SNQJ01S0027931.1:97915-114876 GCA_010110895.2 Picea sitchensis
TCTGATACCAACTTGATCTAAAATTGAAGAAGACTTGAAACTTGAATAAATATTGCAAGTGAAAATGTTATGTGTTTTTAAAGCAACCGGATCAATTTGCAACACATAATAAAGGATTACTTATGTAAAGATACACATAGACATCATAATAAATCATTGAACATCATACATAAACACAGCAACTTGATAAAGGAGTTCACCCCACTCCGGGCTACATCTCCTGGTCCAGCTTCCAATGGATCATTATTATTAAATTGCTCAAAGTGCTCAAAAACATGTCTTACAGTGCTCAAAATGACAAACTGACTGCTTCAATGGCTCCGCAACGTCCCAAAACCCCTGTCTGGGCTCTTTCGACACCTGAAACGGTTGAAAAATGAAGAAGATAGCCTCCTTGAAGTCTCCCCTTCTTCTTTTTTGTCTCTGGTTCTACAATCTGCACCCTTGTGCTTCAAACCTAGCACACACGCTCTTTAAAGGCGTAAAAACCAAGACCCGTACGCAACCATGCACCGGTACAAACCGTAGAATGGTTAGGGCGCCTCCAGCCCCTAACCGCCTCGGCATTCGATCATATTACCCACGTGACCATAGGATGGGCATAAAATTCATTGGTCCATTTGAAAACCGTGCAACAGATTAAACCGCGCGCTCCGAGCCACGGGCATGTGGTATACCACATATAACCAAAGGTTTTAAAACCCGTGCCCACAATATAATACACCGTATATATATATTCCCGCACGTTTTTTATTACAATGGCACCATAACATATGAGTTATGCGATTTAAAATCGTGCACAATACACCATATGCAATGTTTATATGAAATATACGATGGGTCGGGGCTAGGCCCCAGCCCGCCCCCCGACCATATAATACAACAAACCACTTTAAATGTAAGTGCAATGGGTTATGTAACAAGGAACAAGTGCGGATATGTTGGCTAGCGGAGTGTTTGTTAAGTCTTTGCATAGAGGGAGAGGTCCCGGGGTTGAACCCCGTGGACCCAAAACATTTTACACAAATATCAACCAACCATAAAAACCATCCGGATAGTGACACGTGGTGCCAATGGGTTGGGCCACGTGTCCAAACTTTATTCGCTGCAAATGACACATGTCAACATATCACTGGTCAACAAACATCCAACCAAACTGTGCCACATAATCAATATGCCATGTCATCATGATGGTACATCCCTCCACGTGGCCGTACGGACTGTACAGACAGGTACAGTCAGCATCCCAAATTTTTCCCTGTTTGACTTGGCGGTCAAATCGCGATATCTCCTCCATACGGACTCCATTTGCGAAAATAAATATACCGCCGGAATCGGGAAAACGAGACTGACGCAATGGCATTGTTTTTTTCGCAATCCGAGCACTTTGAAAATTGAGCAAATTTTGATCCCCTGATCACAAATTAATAAAACAAGTTAAAGAATGTGTTAGAATTAATTTTATTCTAATTAAGTAATACAATAAAATGAAACTAGATTAGTTTAAAAAAACAATAATATTACCTCTATCATCTGATGGCCCATCCGGTGTGAAGAGGATTTTCAGACATCCTCACCAATCCAACCCCGTGTAAGGACACAACACCATCACAAACATGTGATTGGACTCATTGGCTAGTAGCCCCAATGCATCAATGGAAATCCTGGCTGGAAAATCTGGTTGGCCCCTCTTGGGCATCATCTCACCCCACATGTGCATCTGCACATGATTCATCGAACTAGCTGGTTGACGGACAAAAGTAGGCCTCGTCTCCGAAAACCTCTTAAAAATTAAACAAAACAACTTTGAAGAAAAAGGGAAGTTCACCCTCCCATGTATCATAGCACGACATCTATTTAGAGCTATAAAAAAATTTCGTAAAAAAATGGCATACCATCTAATACATAGTGGCCTCTGTACCAAAGAATCAACATAATACAAAAAAGGGCAACTAATGTTCTTCCCATCACTGGTAAAGTGTGCAATGGTCGTCACTAACAATGAGAGACACCTAGCCTCCTCTACACCAAAATAAGGGATCCATAGTTGTCCACCAAACACTTGAAAATTAGCTGGGAAAAGTACATCAACCCCAATATATCTCTGAGAGTACATGAGTTGACACTCTACTGCAACATGTACTGGGACATCAAGGAACTGGGGAAAATCCTCCCGTCTCCTGGATATCTTGGTGATAAAATACATATCCTTCTCGGTGGGATGGTACCACAGAAAGCCTATCGATGGACATCCCATCGACGAATCAACTGCACCAACAACCCTGAGTGCCCCTTCATGGATGTATACTCCTCATAGTACTTAAGGAGGCCTACATTCCTCGAGAGAACATGATTCATTGTAGTAATAGGGAGAGGGTACAAATCCCTCTCCCTCTCCCTCTCCCTCTCTCTTGCCTCCCAATCCTGTACAACATTGTATAGGTCAAGCCTCTACTCATGTTGTTGTTGTTTCTCTCTTTGCTGACATATTTTCATGATTAACATATGAAATACATCCACCTCATACATAAAACATACAAAAAATATACTAAATGATAAATTTATTTATAAATATTGAAAAATAACTTCCTTCAAAAAATAAGTAAATTCCATCATCGGTGCACCCTAAAAATAGTCAAGCATCGCTCGTGGTGCGTACACTACTTGTGAGCACCATCCACTATGTGTCCATGTAACATAACACACTATATAAAAATTTTATAATATTTTATGCGGTGCATTGTATAACCTTACCGCACTGATGCATTAAGGTTATCACGTGCACGGGTGTGCTAAGGTTATCTGATGCGCAACCTAAAATAATAAAAACTTAAAATCCTAAAGCATCGTAAAACAATTTTTAAAAAATTAGTTAAGGGAGTATAATTTCCCTACATGCATCGATGCATTTTAGGAAAGGAGACGCACCGCACCACTAATTTTTTAAAATTGATAATTACGGAACTTTGTCATTTTTACTCCAATTGTTTTGGTGGTGGCTTTGATTCATTTGGCTAGCATCATAACTGGTGCACCCTGAAAATTTACAGGGTGCATTGTAACATAATGCCACATTTTTATGGCAGTGTGTTGGTCAACATTAACACACTGGTGTTCACGTTTACCAATGCACCGTGTAAAATAATATGTCTGATTCATGCGGTGCATCATTTATCGTAATGATCCGATGCATTAACGGTAATTATACGCACCGAAAAAATTAGCTATATAATTTTATGTGGGCGTCAGTAAACGAATGCACTAGTGTGTTAATGTTTACCAACACACCACCATAAAAATGTGGGATTGTGTTTCGATGCACCCTGTAAATTTTCAGGGTGCATCATCCGCAGTGCGAGCTAAATGACTCGAACTCATAGTGAAGGAAAAGAAATTAAAACAGTGTAAATTTAACTCAATTTTGAATTGTAATCCACTAAAATCTTAAGTTATAAAGAAACAAAGACATTACCTGGACATTTTATCATCGGGGAGGCATGGTTGCCACGTAGGCAAAAAAATGAAATTTTCCCACAGTTTGGAAAAATTCAAAAGCCATGGATAGAGCAACAGACAAAAGGAAGGAAAGCAAGGGAAGCATAAAAAATAGGGCGCTTCAGAGAGAAAAAGGTTTTGTTGGCGCTTGATAGCTCTACAACAATGAAAAGGGTAAAAATGAATTTTATGTCCAGTAATTTTTTATTTATTTAAAACTTGTTTTGGTGCTCTCAATTAGTAGACGCACCGGTGCATCAATATTTAAATAGCACATTGGATTATATTTTTTACAAATAACCCTACCACAGTGCGCCCTTTTATAGTATCGGCGCTCACGGGTGTGTCCATATACTACGGAGCGCACCAACGTATATTTTTTTGAAATAATCCAACAATGGTGCATATTTGTTTTTATTTAACCCTGTCACGGTGCATTTGATTATTAGATGCACCAGTGCTTTCATTTTTATGTAGCGCATCGGATTATATTTTTTTTTAAATAACCCTACCACGATGCACCCTTTATAAGAATCATTATGTTTAGTTTAAATATATGCATCGGTATGCTTCAAAAGTTATCTAAATTTTTATTTGCACATAAAATAATATATTCATCTTAAATTATCTTAAAATAATATAATCATCATAATCACACACAATTGTGAATTAGAAACTAATATAGATTAGAAATTACCAGTAATATAGGATAGAATTTTGCTAGAATTACCATGTTGTAGACTCAAGGATTTGGTGAACTCCCAAGTATATTATAAATGAGCAATGATTACAGATTAGGATTTTGAGAGATGGTTATTATCATTGACGGCGAGATCAAGGTTATGATCATTGAAGGCGAGATCATGTAGGTTATGATCATTGACGATCATGCAAGGTTATGATCAATATTGACGACGAGATCACACAAGGTTATAATTTGCATTGACGATCATGATGGCGATATGGGAAGGGAGATCCGGACGGTAGTAGGTTCCCATGGAGCAATATTCCATCATGGACATCATGGACATAAAAAATCAAATTGTCATCATAATCACACACAATTCTTACCAACTAATATAGATTAGAATTTTGTTAGACAACCCGTTGGTTGGGAGTTCACCAAATACTTGAGTTTTTAAGGGCGCTTCAGAGAGGTAAAATTTGCACCGGTGGAGGGAACTTTAGAGAGGCAAATGTCGCACCGGTGCTTGAGATCTCTACAACACTGAAAAGGGTAAAAATGAATTTTACGACCGTTATTTTTTTTGGATTTAACCCTTTTACGGTGCGCTCAATTATTAGACACACTGGTGCGTCTGTATGTAAGTAGCGCATCATGGTATACTTTTAAAAAACCTTACCACGGTGCGCCATGTTTTGGGAGAAACTGTGTGCACTGGTGCGTTCATGTTTGGGTAGCACACCATCGTATATAAAAAAAATTAAAATAACCCTGCCATGGTGTGCAATTTTTGAGAGAAAATGTGTGCCTCGGTGCATCAGTATTTACTAGCACACCAGAGTATATTTTTGTTTGAAATAACCCTACTACAGTGTGCTATTTTTGATGGCACCAATGTGTTTGCTGTAGAAAATGAACCAATGTATTATGTATTTATAAAATCATTGTAAAAAAACATTTTTTAAACCATGTGCCCACTTGCCTCCAATAGTGTCCTCCATTATAAATGGATTTTGGGGCTATTTTTATAGGGGCATCCGCAAAAACCTCCGCTAAAGGGTCTTTTCCTTGTAGTGCAAAGTATACCAACATATTCCATAACCTGCACTCAAAGCTAGACATTCAATATTCTAAGAGAGACATTGTTCTAAAGTATCGCAGTGCCTAAATCTGTAAATCCAAACATAGATGGATTTCTTGGACATGTCATCACTAGGAGTTGTTTATTGATATGCTGCCAAAATTGAAGCAACAAAATAAGAAATATTTTGGGTCTGCAAATCCACAACAATAGAAGCATGGAAAAGGTGGAACTCACATAACAAGGAAAAATCAAGGAATTCCAACCTCAAGACAACCAGTCCAATCCATAGGAAAAGAAGGGTAACGGGAAGACAAAGAAGGACGTTGGAAAGTGGTGTGAGTTCCACAAAGTCCCTAGCATAAAATTGATGAATGTTTCTTGAAACAGTCATTATTGGCCAATCTTAAAGAAAAGGAGCTGGACCCTAACTCAAACTATGATTATGAAAATGGAAAGAGGATCATTGATGCAGAACCCAGTGCTACCATCGCAACCGAAAAAATCCAACCAAACGAGTCAGAGGAGCTTGAGGAGGGGGAGTTCTTCTTCCATTCACATATGTGGGTGAAGGGGATCACACTACATTTCATTATTGACAGCAAGAGCTAGAAGAAAATAATATCGGTCAAATTCATCAAGAGATTGAAGTTGTCGACGATGCAACACCCCCAACCATACACCATTTTTTGGTTGAGCCAGAGACAAGAACTTCACATCCGCCAACAATGTCGCATGTCCTATGACATCAATCCCTTAGATGAGTACTGTGTGATGTTTCCCCACTTGAATTCTAGGATTTTCTTTTAGGACAACCATATATGTGGAAACATCATATTTTTTATGAGTCTCGACCCCATAGTGTAATTAATATTCTGTGGTTCATCTCTATAGGATACCATAGGTAGTTGAGACTACTACCATTTCATTGATCTCGAAAAAACAATGCCGCAAAGCAATCTCTTAGAAAAAAAAAGAAAAAAAAAATCATCTTCACGATATGATCAAAATGTGAAAAAAAAGTCACTATGACCACCACATCCTTGGCCCAAGACATTTCTATACAATAGAAGCAGGTCAGTAAGATTGTAGAGGATCACAAAGATATTTTTTCTTCCCGCACATGGGTGCCTCTTCACTGCCAATTGAAGTATTCCATTGACTTGGTACTCGATGCTTCCTTACCCAATGGTACAATCAACAGGTGCTCCCTTTGAGAGAATGAATAAATAAAGCGTCAAATTCATAAGCTCATCCAAAAGGGCCACATTCAACTGAGCTCCTCACCTTGTGGGAGCCTATTGTGTTAGTGTGGAAGAAGGTTCCATATGTTCAACTGATCCAAATTTTATGAGAAGAACGAAATGAATACATATTATTAACAAATGCTTAACACAAAATAATAGAGATACAGTAAAATTGGTTTTCTATTCAATAAGGAAATAAGCTGAAACTGTAAAATTCAGCGAAAAACAAGCTTGTTGGAATGGTGGTGACTTATCTCTGAGAAGAGATATGATGGTTGTGCTCATTTGCAAGAAGATGATTGTTACAATGAGGCTATGAAGGCCTTTTACAATAAACAGGAATGTCAAAAACCCTAGACATACAAAAACCTAACCCTAAGAGATGAAGTGCCAAAAGTCATGTGGGCCCCATTTGCGTAAGTTAGTACATCAACTTCCCGAGGTCGTAACTTTTTCATACGATCTTCATTTTAGGCTCACGATAGCTCGTTGGAAAGGTATAATCGAGCACTACAACTTTTGGTGTGAGAAACATCAAAGGAATTTCCATGTTGCTCCCCATTTTCCCAAAAAATGTCGTTTAGGGCCTCAAAACGGCTCTGGAAGTTAAAAACTGCTAAAAATAGTAAATTACCAAAATTGCCAGAAAACTGTTTTGAGCCAGTTGGAAAAGGTGGGTGACCACCGATATCCACCTGGATAAATTCTAAATCCTTAGGAATCAATGGTCTCCATTGCATTGAGTGCCCGGGGGAGAGGGAAAAATTTATGTTGAATCTGCATCTTGATGAGTTGCTTGCCTTGTTGGAGAAGTTGCATTGCTTAGCTTGTTGAAGGTTGTCAAGAACATGTGGTTGGAAGGGTTGGACCTTTTTAACCAGTCTGGATACATGAGATGCTTGTGTGGAGAAGGAATCTTTTCACTTTGTTGCAATCTTGTCGACCTACTTCTGTTGGATAGAAGGTGCTTGGGCCGAGATTGTAGTGGTTGCAGTATCCTTCTGTTCACCTTTTGAACAGATTGTGAAGAAGCTGAATTTTGTAGTATGAGATACTACCTTATGGCACTGTTTAGGTGGAACAATAGTCAGAAATACTTCTAGTATTCTGTAGATATGACCCCCCAGAGAAACAATGACACTACGGGGTCAAGAATCATAAACAACATGGCGTTTCCACATATATGGTTGGCCCAAGAGAACATCACAGAAATCCAGTTGAGAATATTCACATAATACCTCATCCTTGAAGGGTTGGATTTCATATGACAATTGACACTGTTGGCAGACTCGAAGATCTCGTCCCTGGCGAAGCCACCCCGATGTTGTATGGTTGTAGGTGTGGTGTTGTTGACAATCCCAACTATTTGATGACCTCTACTGAGATGAGGTTCTTTTGGTTTCCGCTATCAACAATAAAATGTAGTGGGGTCCCCTTCACCCACATCTATGAATGAAAAAGGCGCTCCCCCTCTTTAGGATCTGTTGGTTCTTTTGGTTGAATTGTTGCGGTCATGACAATAGAAGTGGGGTATGCGTCGATGATCTATCTTTTACCATTATTTTTAGACTCAAATTTTGAATCAGGGTTTGACTCCTTGTCTTTGATCTTGGCCACCAATGACTGTTTTGAGCGACATTCATCAATGTTGTGCCAAGGGATTTTGTGGAAATCGCACCATTTTCTAGTGTCCTTCTTCGTCTTTCCATGACCCTTCTTTTCCTATGGCTTGGAATGGTTTTTGAGAGACTGTTTGTTAGGGACGTCTTTCTCATACTTTGGTTGTTGCGGATTTGTCGACCCGAATCCCGTTTGTTCTGGTGCTTAAACTTATACTCGATTTTAACAACATATCAATAAGCAGAAGTGAGTGATGAGAAGTCCAGAAAATCCATGTCATTTTGGATGTATTTATGTAGAGCCCCACAGTATTTCATAACCATATGTTGCTCAGATTCTTTGATACCCAGCTTGGTGCGCAAGGTATGGAAGGTATCGGTGAACTTCAGAACTTCTTGGCCCCTATCTTTTTGTAGTGTGGTCCAACTCATGTATTGGTCCTCATAGTTGCCAATAGGTTAATATTGTTCCTTTACCGCATCCACAAACAAATCCCAAGTGGGCTTGGCCCCATATATTCCAGACTCCTCTGTGGAAATTTACTCCCAGTAAGTTTCCCACCAATGTTTGGCATGCGGGAGAGCCTTAAGGAGTGCGAAGATGATATTTTCTTTGTCGAAAAAATTGTGAACAGAGAAATAACCTTCTAACAGATTTAACCATGTATCTATGGCATATGCATATATCTGACCTTCAAATATAGGAATATCGAAGTTTATTTGTACCTTGAAGGGGGTGGCGCCTCTGCTCGAAGAAGATGTGTTGCCTGTTGGTAGCCGCTGAAGGATTTGCGCAAAACTATCCATCATCTAGTTCCTTTGTTGTGTGAGGGCTTCCTCAATCAACAGTTTGAAAGGATCTCCTGTCCCGTCATATTTATTTTCTCCTGCCATGAGAGGTCGCTTGGGCATGCGAGATATTTTTTCCTCAAGAGAAAAAATCTCGAGACCCAACTCTTTGTACTCTGACCTCATTGGGGACATGCATTAAGATGACAAGGAGCAGACTGCTCTAATACCACTGATCAAAATTTTATGATTAGAATGAAATGACTACATATTATTAATAGGTGCTTAACACAAAATAACAGAGATACAGTAAAATTGGTTTTCTATTCAATAAGTAAATAGATGAAACTGTAAAATGCAGCGGAAAACAAGCTTGTTGGAATGGTGGTGACTTATCTCTGAGAAGAGATGTGATGGTTGCGCTCATTTGCAAGAAGATGATTGTTACAATGAGGCTCTGAAGGCCTTTTACAATAAACAGGAATGTCAAAAACCCTAGACATCCAAAAACCTAACCCTAGGAGATGAAGTGCCAAAAGTCATGTGGGCCCTATTTGGGTAAGTTAGTACATCAACTTCCTGGGGTCATAACTTTTGCATACGATCTCCATTTTAGGCACACAATAGCCCGTTGGAAAGGTCTAACCGAGAAATACAACTTTTGGTGTGATTAACATCAAAGGTATTACCATGTTGCTCCTCTTTTTCCCAAAAAAACGTCGATTAGGGCCTCAAAATGGCTCCAAAAATTAAAAACTGCCAAAAATAGTAAATTACCAAAATTGCCAGAAAATTGTTTTGAGCCAGTTGGAAAAGGTGGGTGGCCACTGATATCCACTTGGATAATCAACATAGCTATAACAGATCTCTTCACAACTCTATTAGACACGACCCTTTTTAGGTGTGCTTGGGGTTCCAACCATTAGCCCCCATTGATATAGCTCTTCATGTTGCATCTTCACTGACAGAGTCCCCCCACACTCAGAATGAGGCAGATCATGCAACCAATTTTTTTGAATAGATGTAGAACCTCCAATAACAAGTTCATGACATCCTTCAAAAGGATAATTCCAAGTACAAGTAGGACAACTAATTCAACAAGGAAAGAAACTCACCAAGGTTCAGATTCAACAAAAGTTTCCCCATCTCTTGAGGGAAATTGACGCAATGGGGACCATTGCTTCCTAAGGGGGAAGGAATGATCCAGGTGGATCTCAATGCCCATCCACCTTTTCCACTGAATCGACGTTTTTGAGCCTGTAGTTTTGATAAACCATGATATTCACCCTTTTGATGGGGAACGTAATGTAATGCCATCTCCCTTTGTTAATTACAACCATCATATAATGATTTCCCAGTGGAGTTATGTACATTCCTACATTGTTAATGCACTATATCCTATCAGAACTCCAAAATTGAGGATGCTTGGGATAGAGTAGTACTGGGATGGGTGACCTCCTAGGAAGTCCTAGTGTTTTACATGCCTATGGAATTTTGTAAATTTAGACCAATTTATCCCACATGCATCATGGCAATTATTCTCCTCTCACTCTCTCCTATATAATTGAGGTGAAGGAGGTCCTTTGATCATGCAGTGAAGTGTGATGTAATTCTTATTGCGATTGAATGTAGTTGACATCTCTTTCTCTTCAGAGATAAGCTACCACCAATCTAGCTAGTTTGTGTTCTACAATATTCTATTATTGTATCCATTAATAGAAGTTGGGTTTCTTTATATTTATGTGTTCTTTTCTATAGTTTTGTTTGTATCTCATTTCGTTCTCAACATTATTCGAATCACTTGAAGTCATAGTTCCGAAGGTCAAAGTTCTCGAGGTCATAGTTCTTGAGGTCATAGTTTTGTGTTATAGTTCATGAGGTCATAGTTCCTATCTCATAAAACCTATGAATGACCTCAAGAACTTTGAAATAATTCCTATATCACAATTCATAAGGTTGTAGTTCATGAGGCAAAATTTCCTGAGATCATAGTTCTAAGGCCAATTTTCTTGACGTCATAGTTCTTGAGGTCATAATTACTAAGGTCAAAGTTCATTAGGTCATAGTTCTTGAGGTCATAGTTCCTGGGGTCAAAGTTCTTAACGCCGTAGTTCTTGAGGTCATAATTACTAAGGTCAAAGTTCATTAGGTCATAGTTCCTGAGGTCAAAGTTCTCTAAGTAATAATTGCTAAGGTTAAATTTATTGAGGTCATAATTCCTTAAGTCAAATCTCATGAGGTCATAGTTCCCGAGGTCAAAGTTCTCATGTCACAAACCATGTGTCATAGTTCCCAAGGTCATAGTTCTAGAAATTTGACCTCGGGAACTATGACCTCAATTACTTTGACTTTGGAAACTATGACATTAGGAACTACAACCTCGAGACTTATGACCTCAAGAACTATGACCACAAGAAACTTGACCACGAGGACTATGACTTCATGAACTATGACCTCAACATCTTTGGCCTTCAAAACTATGACACATGAACTAGTTCAAATTTATTGATGTCATAGCTCCTAAGATCATTTGTAGGTTTTATGATACATGAACTATGACATAGTACTATGACCTCAAGAAATTTGACCTCGCTCGGTAAATATGACCTCAATAAATTTAACCTCAAGAACTATGACCTTAGGAACTATGACCTCAAAAAATTTAACCTCAAGAACTATGACCTCAGGAACTATGACCTAGAGAAATTTGACCTTGGGAACTATGACCTCAAGAACTATGACCTCAGGAACTTTAACCTTATAAACTATAACCTTGAGAACTTTGACCTCATGAACTTTGACCTCAGAAACTTTGAGCTTAGGAACTATGATCTCAGGAACTATGAGCTTGAGAACTTTGACCTTGAGAACTTAAACCTTGGGAACTTTAACTTTTGGAACTATGACCTCAAGAATTGTGACCTCAAGAATTGTGACCTCGAGAAATTTGACCTCAAGAACTTTGACCTCAGGAACTATAACCTCAATAAATTTTACCTTGAGAGTTATGACCTCGGGAACTTTGACCTCAAGAACTTTGGCCTCAAGAACTATGACCTAAGTAACTTTTACCTCATGAAATTTTGTCTCAAGAACTATGACATATGGATTAGTTCAAAGTTCTTGAGATCATAGTTCCTAAGGACACTCATGTTGGAATATGTAATGATGACTTGTGTGGTATTGTCGGAATGTATTAATTTGGAAGGTAATAATATCTACTCTTACGCAAAATAGTTATCCCACATGCATCATGAAGTAATATACTCATGTTATCATTTATTATATAAAGAGGTAAAATTACATTTATCCCACATGTATTATTGGGATGTAATTCCTCCATACCCTTTGGTATATAATATAGGTAAAAGAGACCCATGTGGGGCATTGAAATGAAGAATCACATAGTGATCATATACATTGAAATGATGTGAATATGGAGTGTGATGTGTGGGAGCTCGAGTGTAATATTGGAGATTTCTTAAGAATAAAGAAGACAATACCTTCATGTGGATGTTTCCCAATTTTTTAGTTTTAGCACGTATATTCGATGTACTCTTTTTATATTGTCTCTTTCTTATTATGATTAAATGTTGTTGTTATATGGATAGGAGGATAGACTAGTAAGGTTCTTTTGTTTAATATTTTTGTATATTTATTCATATGTCTCAATATTCTAATAACTCATAGGTTTTATGAGATATGAACAATGACCTTGGGAACTATGACACAAAACTACGACCTTAAAAAATATGATACAAAAATATGACCTTAAAAAATATGATACGAAACTATGACCTTGGGAACTATAACCTTGATAAATTTTACATCAGGAACTATGACCTCAAGAAATTTTACCTTGGGAACTTTGGCCTCAAGAACTATGACACGTGAACTAGTTCAAAGTTCTTGAGGTCATACTTCCTTAGGTCATTCATAGGTATACATGAACTATGAACTTAGGAAATCTGACGTTGGAAATTTTGAACTTAAGAACTATGATATTAGGAATGTTGACCTCGGGAAATATGACCTTAGAAACTTTAACATTAGGAACTATGACCTCAGGAACTATGTCCTCAAGAAATTTAACCTCATGAACTATGACCTCAAGAACTTTGACATAAGGAAGCATAACCTTAGGAACTATGATCTCCATGACCTAGAGAACTATGACCTCATGAAATTTGGCCTCATGAACCACGACCTCAAGAATTATGACACAAAAACTAGTTCAAAGTTTCTAAGGTCATAGTTCCTCTAGAACTATCATAGTTCCTGAGGTCACAGTTCCTCCAGAACTATCATAGTTCCTGAGGTCATAGTTCCTCCAGAACTATCATAGTTCCTGAGGTCATAGTTCCTCCCGAACTATCATAGTTCCCGAGGTCATAGGTTTTATGAGACATGAAATTAGTTAGTTGTTAAAGAAAAGTAGGAAATCACAAATAATGAATAATACAAGTGAAATATTAGTCTAGAACAAGAAGTAATTCAATAACCATCTATTTATCAGCTTAGAACAACCATATCAGAAAAGTAACAAAAAGAAAACCCATGGAAACTCACAAAAGAATAGTATGTCATATGAATAATATAACTTTAAAACATTGAATATGGAAATTCACAAGCTAGAAATAGTTCACAACAAGTACATCACACGACATTGAGTCACTTCTCCTCCAAAAATGGCCACGAGGGATTCTTCTCATTAAAAATTCAGTAAGTAATTCTCCAAATTTACAAAAACTAAGAGCCCTTTCTACAGGTTCTCTTGGGTATATATAACTAATCTAATTGAAAGTACATTAGCACAATACTAATCAATTTGATATGTATAATACACCTTGAAATTCCATTTTCTTATTTATGATAGCACAAACTATGGGAAATTACACAATTTTGGTTAAGATTGACTATCTAGGTAGGGAAGAGTTATGGTTCTTCTATTAGCATATTATGTTGCATAATCAAGATTGAGAAGTTGCACACAAGAGGATTATTTTAGTTAAATTTGGTTGTTCATTGTTTCCACCTCCAAAGGCACCATAGTCATTCTAATGATTATGTTGTGGGACTTTTTTACGTTTGGACTCCTTTAAGTTGAACTAAATGTTTTATTGTTGTTTAGAACTCATGTATGTGTCATGGTTCCATGCATCTCAGTGGATTTGGAAGTCCTTTGGAGGTTATATCTAATTCTTCAAATGGAGGATATTAGGTTGAATTTGTTACAAATTTTCACAAACCTTTGCAGAGTATAAAGATATTTTAGTTTTGTGTGGGTTTTCTTGACAATTTGTTAAAATGTGGTGATACAATTTTTTCCTAGATTTGAACATTAGGGAAATGAGGACCCTGGAAGGGTGGATCGTTCTATTTCTTTTATTTGTTATTTTCATTTTTATTTAAATTGTGGGATATGGCATTGGAAACTTATTTTTAACATACTATGTTTCCCAGGTGTTGACATAGGTAAAATTCCCTTCAACATACATGGGTACTCTCTAGTGCGAAGTCCCAATTAGACATCACAGCATTTGGTATACATGACCCATATGGATTCTATATTGGATGTCATTACTAGGTATGAATGTGTATGAGATGATTGAAATGAAAAATGTAGAGTGCGGTATGAGATAAATCTAAAATATTGAAAGTAAATCTATTCTAACTTATCCTAACTAGGAGCAAACTAACTAAAATAAACAGAAAATGAAACCACTAGTCCCTACTTGCACTCCAGAATAGTTAGTTGTTAAAGAAAGGCATATACTAGTAATGCATGAATAAAATATGTGCACATATTAGTTTAAAACAACAAACTCAATGAACACCATCCATTTATCATCTCAAAACAAAAATTTTGGAAAAGAAATGTAGTGCAAAGTCATATAATTTCACATAAGAGTAGTCTATCTAATGAGAAATATAACCTTACAATAATGTAAACGATAGTACATAAGATGGAAACAGTTCATAGCACAAGTATCACAGACATCAAATTGATTGTCTTCCAAAATGGTCCCGAGGGCTTCTTCTCATTAAGATCTCAAAAATAGTTTCAAAAAATTATAAAAAGTTTCAAAGTTATTTGTCAGATGATCCACAGTTGGTGTCATTTTTTTCATTGATGTTTCGAATCCGAATCGAGATTCATCATCAGGACTAATCATCAATTTCAAATCTTGTTGATCTTGGTCAATTAATAGTAGATGCAGGACAGTTTGAGATTATAATTAGGTCAGCTATCTGTAACACCCTATTTTTAGAACTAAAGCAAAATTAAAATCAATTTAGAATTAATAAAATGATGATAATTAATAATAATTAATAATATTTCATAGACGAGTTGTTGATATCGACTTCCTCAAACAATGCAAAGACAACAAAATTAACCCGAAATTCACCTCCATCAATCACCCATTACATAGTAGATGGAATAATAGACAATTTGAACAACTCAGTTGTGCCCTAATCTGGGGAGAAATCAGGAGGATGCACGCAACATTGGATGGACCGTCAAAACCATCCCTAGAACTACATCTCCAGCTCACACATGAAATTAAAACGGATCTCTGGACTGTCCTAGATGCTAGCACTGCACTTAAAGCAGATGGGGAGGGGCGTAAGGCTAATCAGTGCCATGCAATAAAGCTTAAAAAACTCAAGGAATGTAAAAAGGATGCGGCAAACAAGGATGACGTTACAGCAAGCATTGACAATAAAGTATTAAACTTGTCCATCCAGGATCTAAACGACGAAGAATTGAACATCTTGAAGAAAGGATTAGGTTTTGCAATCACTCCAAAGACTGTCCCCGTAGAAAGCATAGTCTGCAGTGTAGAAGACAACATACAAAACCTCAATGAAGAAGACAAGGATGCTATTAGGCCGGACTGCGCCCTAGTCCTCAAGAATGAAAAACTACCAAAGAATAACATCAGCAAAAAGGAACACGAAGACATCAAGAACCTCAAAAACAACGAAAACATTTTGATCCTAAAAGTGGATAAAGGTGGAGCTACAATAGTCATGAACATAATGGATTACAACACCAAAATGATAGAGCATCTCACCACTACTGGCAGTTATAAAAAGTTGTACAGCAACCCAATATCCAAGGTCGTCAAGGAAGTCAAGAAGGCCATAAAATCCTCCAACCTAGATGAAAGAATGAAAAAACGGCTAACTCCAAGCTGCCTAATCACCCCTAGAATATATGGACTCCCTAAGATCCATAAGGAAGGAGTTCCCCTGAGACCAACTGTCAACACAATTGGCTCCCCAACCTATGAACTAGCCAAGTATGTGGCAAGGATCCTAGGACCCTTAGTTGGCAAGACAGACTCATACATCAAGGATTCAAAAGACTTCGTGGAACTCATAAAAAGGGAGAAAATTGAATCAAAATATATGCTCATCAGCTTTGATGTCGTTTCACTCTTTACTAAGATCCCATTAAATGAGGCCATTCAAGTTATAAATGAGGTTGCAGGCCCTCAAACAGCTAAACTAGCAAAATTTTGTCTAAAATCAACCTTCTTCAACTTCCAAGGAGAGTTTTTCGAACAAACAAGTGGAGTATCCATGGGATCCCCCTTATCCCCAATCGTAGCCAACCACTACATGGAGAAGTTCAAGAAAAATTCCCTTGGAACATACCCCCTCAAACCATCTAGATGGAAAAGGTATGTTGATGATACTAACGTCAAGTGGCCTCATGGAGAAGAAGAACTGGGCAGATTCTTTGAGCACCTCAATGGTATTTCGGAGAACATAAAATTCACCATGGAACTGGAGGAGAACAATAGCATACCCTTCCTAGACGTACTTATGACTAGAAAACAAGATGGTACACTGGGACACAAGGTCTTCAGAAATAAAACTCACACGGACAGCTACCTTCATGTTGATTCCCACCACCATCCCTCACAAAAGATGGGGGTTCTCAACACCATGGCCACAAGGGCAGCAAGAATCTCCGACAAAGATCATCTAAAAGAAGAAATAGACCACTTAACTAAGGTCTTTAAGAACATTGG
>SNQJ01S0027931.1:151025-172447 GCA_010110895.2 Picea sitchensis
AAAAAGAAGGATAGTTCTCCAAGTAATGACATTTCAAATTCATTATGCATATCCTTTGCAAATTTATGGCTTAACCTGTCATCATCACTACCAAAAATAATATCATCAACATAAAATTCAATTAATAAAATATTACCTTGACTTACCTTGATGTAGAGGTTGTTGTCTACACTTCCTTTTCTGAACCCTGACTGCTGTAAATATTTATCCAGTCTAGAGTACCATGCTCTAGGAGCCTATTTTAGACCATACAAGGCCTTCGTTAATTTGCACACATAGTATACATTCTCTGACAACTGAAATCCTTCTAGTTATTCAATGTAGACTTATTCTTCAAGTTCCCCATTCATAAAAGATGATTTTACGTCCATCTGATACACTTTAATATTTTTGGAGCATGCATAAGCTAAAAGCAATTGGATTTCTTCCATTATGGCAACTGGGGAAAATGTATATTCCAAGTCGATTCCTTCAACCTGTGCATATACTTTACATACCAATCTATCTTTTTTCCTTGTAACATGTCCATCTTTGTTCAATTTATTCCCATATATCCACTTTGTGTTGATCACATTCTTATCCTTAGGTCTTGGAACCAATTCCCAAGTGTCATTTTCCTCTATTTGATCCAATTCTTCATCCATGGCCTTGTTCCAAAATTCATCCTTGCTGGCCTCTTCAAAATAGGTTGGTTCAATCATAGATGTGAGTGCTAGGTGTGTTTGTTCTAGTGAATGGATTCTTCTTCTAGTCTCAACACCTACGTCTTTGTTTTCGATAATCTGATCTGAAGGGTGATTATTTTGTACTCGTCTTCTAGGTGCCTTTGGAGGCACTTGTTGAACTTGCTCTTCTGATTCTGTCATATTCTCTTCATCTTCCTCTTCTACTTCCTTTTCATCTTTTGCTTCTTCTTCAAAAAGTTGTTCCATTGATTCATTTTCTTCTTCATTTGATTCTGGTCTGCTTGTTTCATCAATTGTTATGTTGATGCTTTCTACAACTTTGTTCAATCTCATATTGTAACACTTGTATGCTTTCCTTGTACTTGAGTAACCAACAAGTACTCATTTGTCCACATGAGAGTCAAACTTTCCCATTTTTCCATCTTCTCTTTTGATGTAGCATTTGCTTCCAAAAACTGTGAAGTGGTTCACATTTGTTGGTGTTGTGTATCCATCTACAATTGATTGCCAAATTTCAAATCCCTATGTCTGTATATATGTTTTCATCCTTATGCTCAAAATGCATACTTTTTTCCATTGAACTGTGGTATTCCATTTTTATACAAGTTGTTTCTCTCCATGATCTACCTTTCAGTGGTTAAACTAATTTCTGAAGGAACCTGCTCTGATACCAATTGTTGGATTATTGAGAGGGGGGGTGAATCACTAATAGAGGAATTTAATCATTTTTAACCATATAATCCAAGTGTTATATCAATGTAGAATTATCATCCAATAACTTTAGAGTAAATAAGAAATCTACAAATGAACAATCATAAACATACACAGTACACCAATGTTTTACATGGAAACCCAAAGATGGAGAAAACCATAGAATGTTTTTTCTTATATGTCTTGAATAATTACATTCATTGGAAGCACCAAATTCCTTTTTTTTCTAGCTGCAACTCGAAGGAGGCTCCAACCCCCTTGTTTCTCAAGCTACAACCTGAAGGAAGCTCCAACTCCCCTATTCTTTGGCTACAACCAGAAGGAGGCTACAACCCCATATGTTCTCCGGCTACAACCGGAAGGTGGCCACAACCACCTGTCCTCCCCCCATCCAACCGCCCTAAAGTAGAAGTAGAATGATGGAACCACTGTCACACTATCACTATGAGATATGCCGCTGTAAACCTGAACCATGCATCAACCTGTGCCTCAACCTATAATCAACCTGTACCATAAACAAGTGCATCAACCATGAACCAACCTGTACCAAACAACATGTAATCAACCTGTATCATAAACAAGTGCATCCAACCATGTACCAAGTATGTACCAATCATGTGTCAATTACTCCTCAACTTTGACTCATTAATATGTACCAACATCATCAACTATACACCTCATGTATGTGCCAACTCATAAACTACTTGTCTCAACCATGTACCCAACATGTACCTTCACCAAAAGACCTCATCAATTTCATCATCCAAATATGATTTGTAAATCTATAATATACCTAGTGTATATGATCACATACCTGCAAACCTTCCTTAACTTTCACAACAAGAGACTAGCATTTTCATAAAAAAAAAAATTAGTCTCACATGACTAGTTTGGGATTAGTCAACAACCCTAACTTGAAATAATCATAACTATGTACCTATAATGAATAAAGCTCTGAAAATAGTACACAATGTTCTTTAGTTTGTTTTGTGAAATTCCTCCAGGTGTCACTACTTGGAACCTCTCAGAAAAGGAGTTATAGAAAAATAGCATACCTTGCTAAATTTTGGCTTATTCCAGAAAGCGACCTTGTAGAGCGTGCCCCACACAGAATATTTGTTGAATGGATATAAAACTATTACAAAGAATACTAAATACTATACTCTAACCAACACATTTTGTCTCACTGAATTTGGATCTTTTATGAAGAAGTTATGACATTTTTACCTAAAACACTTGTTTTAGACTAGTTTCAGGACTAGCCACAAACCCTATTTTCCACGGAGTGTAACTCCAAAAATAAAATGACCCACAAGTTGAATTTCTTACCATAGATACTTGGATATGTTTCCTCAATGTCCTATTAATTTCACTGTCTAAATCATTCTAGAAAATTTTTTATTGCGAAAATGGTGAGATGACCTGTAAATAACATACCTTAGAAAGCATCATCAAAAGAATTTATCATCCCTTGAATTTTGACCTTCTTTTATTCACCTTCCTCTGAAATTTGGCTTAGATATATTTTGGTTACCTCATTCACCTATATATATTCAATATTCTCAAGTGTGATGTCAAATGAGAGAGCCTTGCCTCTTATTTATACTCTCCAAATATCTTCCTTAGAAGCATCTTCTAGGTCACTTAACTCATTTCTAGGTCACTTAACCCATTTATAGGCCATTTAACCTATTTCTAGGTCACTTAACCCATTTGTAGGTCACTTCACCTATTTTCCTCATTTTTAGGGTTAACCACTTTCCATAATTAGAAAGTTATCCATTACTTTATCATTTAAATATTCCTCCTTGACTTTGTCACCTCATTTTATCATTTAAATAATCTTCTTTGATTTTGTCACTTCAATTTATTATTTAAATAATCCTTCTTGACTTTGTCACTTTACTTTATCATTTAAATAATAAGTTATTCTTTGCAATCTCTTTGACTTCTTTGACCTTTTGGGGCTTCAAGCCAACATATGAGGGTCATCCAACTTTGTAAGGCCATAACTCTCAAACCACGAGGAGTTATGTGACGTTCCACATGCCATCAGAAATGGCATGACATGTACTATCCATATAGAATAGTATTACCTTCAAATATATTAAAACTCATACCATTACACATGAAACAAACTTGGGTCCATTACCCAAACCTTTGTGCTACCGAAATTCACTATCGGACTTTCTTCAAGGGTTGACATCAATGACAACCAACCTTAATCAATAGGAACAACATCCATTTTTTTATTTGTTTTATGTAAAATATATTTCCAATTATTACTTTCATTAATTTGAGGGTTTCACCCTTTGGCTATTGAATTGTTTCACTTTATCCTAAAGTAGGGAGGTTTCTTGAAGGCCTCCATAGGGTGCCTTGGCATTTTTCCCTATCCAGGAACAACACCCAATAGGGTATAACTAAGAGATGATGAGCGTTTTAAACACCTCCCAATTAATTACTAGTGGATCACCCTCTAGCCTAAGTGTCTCGGTGTGGCTTTCCCTTCAAGTTAGTGCATGGCTCTCTAGTTTTAGTCATGAAAATGAAATAGTCTTCTCTTCATCTATATGTTTGCAGCAAATGAACTCCTATGGCTGGGCTAGGAGCCAAAACAAAGAAATTAACCCAAAGAACTAAATTTATTCCCAAAACACAGCCAAGGAATTTTAACTAACTAAGTAACTTGTAACGAGAAGGAAGGATACCAACCTAGATACCATCTTTCAATGCAGATCCTTCACGTGAATCCTTGCTCGAGCGTTCCACTCCAAGATTTTCTCTAACAACCTAAACACGAGGAAGAAAACTACAAGGTAGGTAGTTACAAATAACTAAATTTTAATCATACATATTGAAATTAAACAGATTAGTGTTCCATATAATCACATGTTCAAATATAAAAATAATAAACCAAAACAAAAAATTGGATAAGAAAGAGAGATCTTTATTATGTTAATAGAAAATTCAAGGAACAATATGATCAATAACCGTTGCATCCATGCTCTAGAATCAACATCTAGGCTCCTCCACTCATGCCAATGAAGACTAACTCGCACATCCAAACTTTTTGCTTGTGACAAGTTCAAGAAAGAGAAGGGGTCTTTTTTTGACAAGATAAATGGGAAAAAACTGTTGGAAACAGAGGTTTTCGAAATTGAAGGGAATGTCTTGCAGACATGAGAAAAGGGGCTTGCAGACTCTAGCAACAAAACGCCAACATAATGATTCTCCGAAGAAATGATCTCTCTCCTCTACCCCTTGGCATCCTTTAATACTCCAAAAAGGTGGTTGCAGTAGTTATCCATGGGAAATAGAGGGGTCAAGAACCATAGGAACCCATAAAACCCACCCAAAATTTAGCAATTTATATTTTTTTGAGCCAAATAAATGCATATGCACTCTATTGAAGAGAAACTAGCATACATATGCGTGTTGCATAACTGTTAGGTCATGTATGGCTTGAAAAATGGGGTTTTTTATAATTTTTGAGGAGGAACAAAGGGGGATTGTGGGGTGCAAGTAGGGAAGGGATTTATCAATCATGCCAACATGTGCATCTAAGTTATGAGGTGGAAAAAGATGTGATAACACTGTATTATGTACACTAAAATAAACTTCTAACTATTACAACCAATGATTCAACTTAACAACACCAATCTCACCTTGGTAGGGTTTGATGTCTACTTTCACTTCCACTTTAAACATAAGTTGTGAAGGAGCGATGGCACTATAACTTGGTTTCTCTTTCGTGGGATATTTTTTCAACTCCCTTTATAGGTCTTCACTATCTCCCAATTTTTCATCTGATCCAACTTCTGAGTTAGAGCCACCAACCTCCCCAAAAGGTCCAAACTTGTTCTCTAGAGCCGATGTGAGGAGGGCCAAGTTTCGAGAGATATTAGTGACTTTTTCTTCCATCTTCACAAATATCTCTTCTATTGCATCCTTAGGATTATTATAACTAGATTAATATATCATGGCTAGGGTTCTACGACTTCCTTATCAAGCCAATTCCTAGATCTTGAAACTTCCCATAAAAAACCTAAATAAAAATGCTTTGATACTAATATGATATGTAAACTATTGTGGGTATTCCACTAGAACAATTCACAAGATATCCATTGTCGACTGCGCTATTTGCCTTTAAAAAATATAGGAAAACAAACACACCATCAACACAAATAAACACAAGATGTGACTTGGGAAACCTAATACATGAGAAAACATTGCTAGAAGGTGAGGTCTATGATATACTCTATTTCCATCAGTTATGAAATGAAAGTACAAAGAAAGGGGCACTCACTATGGAGTTTCCTTTGACACGGTGGCATGAATGGTTTCTACAAAACATTCTACCTCCTTCTTTATGCTCTCAAATCCCACTCCTAGATTAGCTTCTCAACTATGGAACAAGTTCAATGTTAAAAGAGTGGAATCATTTGATTCCTAATGGCCCAACATTTAACATAACCTGATAGTGGTCTAGGGTTAAGGTTAAGGTTTTTCCATGCCTCAATCCTCAATTAATTTTAGGGTTTTGAGCCCTCTAGAATCTTCTTGGAAATCAACACGTGACTAGCCCCACATGTGTGAGTAATGGGGGTTGGCATGGCAGCCACTCAATACCATGGTTGTCAACAAGGTAGTTCAACTCTTAGGAGGCATAAATTCCGTATATGAAATCCAACTGAGGTGATTTTAAAATCATTGGAGACATCTTGGTGTATAGAACAACATAAAGGGATTGCAAGCTATTCTTGAAAATTTTTAACCCCAAAAAGTGTCATTTGATGCCTCAAACTAGATCTGGAAGGTTTCGGACCCCAATTCTCCAAATTAATCCTTGCCACTAAAATGGTCATTACAAGCCAATTCCTCCCATTTTTCCACCCAAAAAGTACCAAGAAATATGAAAAATTATATAATGATCCATTCTGGATCAGGGAACTTTATCCAAATTGGATCCTTGTCAAATCTCTTGTAAATTTCGTAATAAGCATGCAATGTTTTTTTCCTTTTGTCTTTTTTCGAAAAAATTGGAAGTGGAAATAAACCACTATAATGGTTGTCCTTCCAAAGGAAACCTATTTAAAAAAATGAAGGTTGTAGAGAAGAAATCAACAAGGGAGATGCAAGGAGAACTTGGGAGGGAAGTAGAAGAAATGAGAGCTCAAAGAGGGAAACCTACTTGAAGATCAATGGACAAAGGAGTCAAGGAGCATGTTCACGAGAAGAAAAGGTGTCTCTGAGTAATGGAACCTACAATTGTTATTGTCATTGTAACAATACACAAGTCTATGTATAGCTCACCCATTTGTAATCATCCCTCGAGTTTATGAAAAACCCCATTAAATGTTGAAATATGTGTGTCAATTTTGTGACTATGTATGAATATCTAGCTTTGGTGTGATTTATGTGAATGAATCACATGCCATTTTACACAAACTCATTAAATTTATTTCTAGTTCCTATTGTCTCCTCCTCCATAGTAAATCTATTTTGGATCAAGTTTTCTCAATTCAAAGTTTATTTTTTGGTGAATCCATGAGTTATATGGAGCTCTATGACTTGGAATGGATTTTAGTTAATCATAAAGTTGGGTATGCATAGTTTTTGGTGGTGGATAAGTATTTTACAACCTACAATACTCACCCCACAATTAATATACACCATTTCCATGTATCTTGGTCATTGCATTGTTGGAGAAAGGAGGACATGATAAATAGGAGAGTGAGAAACTAATGTGAGTGCTCACTTGGCCAATGTGATTTGTCCATATATGTAAAAGAAAAAACCTTCTCATCATTTCCACTTAAATCTCCACCCAGCCATGGAAGACTTGACCCTCCATTTCCTTCATATTGGATGATGAAATGCCAAAAAATAGATGTGATTTTTTATATTTCTATGGATTGGTGGTAGGCCCCTTCTTGGTGGCTCCTATATTCCATCATCGTTTTCCACCATTAATAGATAGTATTGTTGGTAATACTCTCACATGGAGATCATTTATGTTAGCTTCAGAAGTCACTCCTGGATTTCTTGCAGGAGCAGAGCCCAATGCCCATCAGTTTTATGTCATGATAGTTTTTAATGGGTGATCAAATGGGTAGAGACTCGGGGAGATATCACTCTAACTCGGGGACTGGGTCTGGTATGAAAGGAACAAAGGAGGTCTTGATCTAACTTCAGTCAGTGAGTTGCTTAAAAGATGAACAGGTGGAAGACTTGGTAAGAAGAGTGAACAAACTACCTCAGGCAACAAGCCTTTCAGCAGTTTGTAGAGGAAAATCCCTGAATGAAAGATCCTCTTGGTTCAAGGCTTCAGGAAACTGAAAGGGGGACTTGACTGGATCCTCGAATTCCAAGTCGTTCAGTGCTAAGGAAATCACAGAGACTAATTAGAAACAATGCAACTGTTACAGTGATCCAACCTACATCATCCTATAACAGTTACAACTCGACTGGATCCTCCAATTCCGAGCTGCTCTAATGTAGTGTAAACAAAGACGTGAAAGAAACTGACATCCATAAGGCAAGAAGTCTCAAGAGTCCATGCATAACCAGAATAACAGTGCGTCATTAAATTTTTACAATCGGGAGCCTTGCTCAACCATCGATGCTTACAAAATACAAAAACTGAGTCTATATACTCAGAACAATTCGCCTAATAGGGGCGTGCTTAGTGACCCAAGGCTTCGTGTCCCTTCAGCCAAATTCGGACGGATATTCTTCATCAGACGCCACCTTAACTGTGCATGGCTTCTGCAAGGGGAGTAGCTGATCCATTAAGTACTGAGTTAGTGTGTGCAGACTTCTCTAGCTAGTCGAGGACTTCGGCATGGTTTCTTTGGAAAAATTGGTACACAGGACCCTCTCGGGTAGACAACTTGCCAGACCCTCCATACCTTACACTTAATGAGTGAGGAGAGTTTCAACCACCCCCTCTCACTTTCATTTACTCCAAGCGAAAAACAGGATTGAGATCGGGTCCGATGGCACCTGGAGATCATGATGATCCCCTCTGTGACTGAACTCGACGCCTTTGGCCCCTCTTGCATAGCTCTTTTTATTTTCCAAGTGACCACGGGCTGTGACCCTGTGTTTACTCTCAAAGGCGCTTTCGACATTCGTGAATGGGAAGGAGCTAATCCTTGCTTATCACAATCGCGATGAGTGAATCTCCGAGATGGCTTAATTGGGTGCCACGCATCGCTCTCATATCTGATGGTCCTGAACTCACTCGGTGATGTTGTGGGCCCGGGTCCTGGATGCTCTTGGAATTTCGCACTTCGGGATTATGAAGGAACTGTTGCTTGTGCCTCGAAGTCGCGATGGGCGAAAAGGCAAGGAGCCTAATCGCGCACCAGGTGTCCCCTTTGGATGGACAGCTGAGATTGCTTCGTGATACTGCGGGCCCGACTATGGGCGCTTTCAATGCTTCGGGGTTCAAAGTTTCGAGATGTAGAACAACATAGAACCCTCACCCCTCAAACTCCCGAATGTCGAAATTCCATCGCGATTAGATCTCGCGCCATGCGTCCTTTGGGCATATGGCTACTATCCTTTCCTGCATGCAATATAGGTTCTATCCACCGCGCTAATCTCGGCGCAACTCTGCTAACCGCGATTTCCTGTCGACCGCCGATCTACTCTTATGGATGAATCTGGACCGTTGACGATATAATCTTGCCTGCTTACTTGCTTGGAAGCCTAAAATGGGATTTTCATGTGCTGTGCTTGGGCGCTTGTCGTACAACTTGCAGACCTGAATACTCTTGTGCCTAGGACAAGAAATGTTACTAAAATTAGGCTCCATGGGGTATAGAGTCGTCCCTGTGATGCTCTAAGGACTCATTTCGCAGCTCCAGTGCCTTGTCGTCGGGCTATGGAGTCGTTTATTTAAAACTTAAAGATAGAAAGAAAAACAATATTTACAACCGCGAAAGAGCCATGTGCGGCTCAAGAGAAAAATCTTTTTAGGAAATGCCCATTCATAGGGCCATTGAAAACTTCTTGATCCTTCAAATCCCGTACCTGGTAGGTGTTATTCGAGAATACTTCGGATACTTTGAAAGGCCCGATCCACAGGGCTTCGAATTTTCTGTGCTTGCCTTTATCTTGTTTAGGAGCATCCCATTTCAATACCAGGTCTCCTATCCGACACTCTTCCTTCTTGGCCTTCTTATCAAAAATCTGCTTGATCTTTTGCTGATGGTCTTGAATTCTATCCATTACCTGCTCTCTGGCCTACTGGACCTCCACTAGCTGATGAATTCTTTTGATCATGTCATCAGGCTCTTCTTGATGATCCTGGAGGAATTTCGCTATAGGAATGGCTAAATGAGAAGGGAAAACAGCCTTTGTTCCATAGACTAATTGGAAAGGGGAGATTCCTATAGATCTCTTCGTAGCCACTCGATTAGCCCATAGAGAAAATTTCAATCTTGAATGCCATGCCTTCTTGTTGTCTTCCAACAATCTCTTGATGATCCCTATCAGGCTTTTTTTGGAGGACTCCGTTAAACCATTGCCCTGGGGATAGTATGGGGTGGAGTGAATCAGTTTGATCCCGAATTGCTCACAAAACTTGGCTAACGGCTCAGCCCTGAAAGAGGCTGTGTTATCAGTGACAATCTTACTTGGGCAATCGAATCTTGTGATGAGGTCCTCCAAGAATCCAATGATTACCTTGTGGGAAGCACTCCTGGTGGGGATATCTTCAATCCACTTGGTGAAGAAATCAGTAGCAGTCAGGATCCATTTGTGCTTCACACTGGAAGTAGGGTGAATTTCTCCAATGAAATCTAGGCCCCATCGCTAGAAAGGTCCTGAAATAACCACAGGATTTAACGGTAAATACTTGAGTTGTTGTTTCCCTGCAAATCTTTGACATTTGGTGCAAGCTCTGACCCTTCTGCAGACGTCAGTGAATACGGTGGGCCAGTAGTATCTTGCCCTGAGGATTTTGTAGGCTGTGGTTTTCCAGAAATGATGCCCTCCACATAGGCTATCGTGAAATCCAACCATGATCCTGTTAGCCTCTTGCGGATATACACATTTCAAAAGAAATCCCAGGGGGTCTTTCCAATATAGAACTTGATCAATAAGGCAGTATCTGACTGCTTTGAGCTTCAGAGATTTTGCCTTGTTTCTTTGTAGGCCGTCTGGAGGCCGTAACTCTTGTAGAAAATATATGACATTCTTATACGAGGGACATCGAACCAATGGGGGCTCTCTTTGAGGGTCTATTTCAGACAGTCGACCCTGCTTAATTTCTGAGCATTCGTTGATGAAACTTACCCCCAAAGCTTGGCAATCGGCTTCAGCCAATAGCTTGGCTAAACCTTGACCTTTGATCAGTTTGATAGGCTTTATTTCCAAGTCAAACTCCAAAATCTTGGCTATCCACTTACTCCTCCTCCCGTCTATGTCGAGCTGAATAAGAATGTCTTTAACAACAGCTGAGGGGACATATGCAATGATTTTTTACTGTAGGACATAGATTCTAAATGCCTTGAGAGCCTTTACCAGGGCATAGGCCTGCTTCTCCATAGTGTCATACCTGACTTCGGCATCCCTCAATGCTCGGTTGAAATAGGCAACAAGCTTCTCTAGCCCAACCTTGTTTGTCTATAATAAAACAGTAGCCACCGTGTCAGGCGAGGCAAAGGAGAAAATGAGGAAATCCTTTGAGTAGTCGGGACTGATAAGCACAGGGGCTTCAGTCAGGGCCTTCTTTATTTTCTCAAAGGAATGTCGCAATTCAGAAGTCCACCTCACTTCATTTCCTTTTCTCAACATGGTTGTTATAAGTTTTACCTCCTCAATAAAGTTAGGCACAAACCTCCTCAGAAAATTAATCTTACCAACGAAAGATTGGACCTCTTTCCTGGACCTCGGAATTGATAAGGCTTGAATTTCCTTAACTCTACTAGGATCGATCCTGACTCCTTTCGCTGATACTATGTGGCCTAGTAACCTTCCCTCCTGCATGGCGAACAAATATTTCTTGGGGTTTAATGAAATGCCAAAACTCCTGCATTTCAGGAAAACCTTCCTGAGATGACAACAGTGTTCTTTATCAGATTTTGAAAATACTGTGATGTCATCCAGATAGATGACCACAAATTTATCCTTTTCCCCAATGAAAGCTATGTCCATGGTACGTTGAAACGTTCCCCCTGCATTCATCAATCCAAAAGGCATCTTGGCATACATGAATGTGCCCCATGGAGTGGTAAATGTCATCTTTTCCCTGTCCTTAGGCAGAACAGAGACTTGATTGTAGCCAGAGAAACCATCGATCATGGACATCCTGGATGCTCCCGTTACCCTCTGCAGTATATGTTCCATATTTGGTAAGGGGTAGTTATCCTTTCGTGAGCTCCTATTCAGGTTTCTGAAGCCTACGCAGAGTCTGATTTCTCCATTCTTTTTCCTTACTGGTACCAAGTTGGCCACCCCCTCTGAATATCTCAGTGGTACGAGGATCTGGGCTTGTAGCAGCTTCTTCACTTCCCTCTCCATAATAGGTAGCAGCATAGGATTGATCTGTATTAGCTTCTGCCTAAATGGCTTCGCCTCCCCTTTCAATGGGATTTTATGCTCAATGACAACAGTGTTATACGTTTTGAGATCTTCATAGGTCCAGGCAAACACATCAGTAAATTCCCTCAAGAGTCCAACGTATTCAGACCTCTACTCCTTTGTCAGACTTCTTGACAATTTGACAAAATTGGGTTCACTCTCAGTGCCAATGTTGCACTGAATCGTATCAGTGTCATCCTCTGAGATTTCCCCTTTTAATGACACATCATTTCTGTCAAAAAGCCTTTCCAAAGGAACCAGTCCCCTTGGAATATGGTTGCTAGGGAGCTGCACAATGTTACGTTCTGTTATTTTACTCAGAAACTTACCCCCATCAAGCTCTTCTTCAGAGACAGAGTCTTGGTCGATATGCATCTCTGAAAATTCTTCAACACTCTCCAAGAATCTCTTGATCTCAAGATCATCCTTGAATACCTTCCAATGTTTGAATACATCGTATCTAAGTTTGGGTGGCAAGGGCACTTTGAAGTTGCTTGTTGATGTAGCCAAGGAATATGCCACTGCATTCTGCTCTCTTGGGATGAAAGAAATGTTAAATGCTAAGAAGAAACTGTCAATTAGGTCCCATACCTCATTTTTGTAGCTTCTGAGTCGAGGATGCTTAGCTTGATAAGCATTTCTAATCTGCTGGACCACCAACTCTGCATCTCCAAACACTGCTACTTCCTGAATTCCCATTTCCCTTGCGGCTCTCAATCCTATGATAAGAGCTTCATACTCTGCCACATTGTTGGTGGCTTCAAATTCTAGTTTGTATGACAGAGATATGGTTTCTTGAGCAGGTGACACAAAAAACACCCCAACACCAGCGCCTTCCCTGGAAAAGGCTCCATCAAAGAACATTTTCCAGACGAGGGTGATGGAGGGAGGAAATTTATGGGAAGTGGTGGGTAGCTTTCTGAGTTTTAGAGGAGGCTTGGGAGCATTAGTGAATTGTAGTACACTGGAACTTAAATCAGTGTCCAAGGCAAAAATGGGATGGTTGGTAGGGTTGGCCTCATCACTGATTATATAGGCCAGTTGGGCTTCCCTGTATAGCCTCCTATGTTCTCCTCCAAACACTGGGATGGTAGAATATGTGAGGTCCATCTGCAAAGTCCCCCCCAGTATTTTTATCCAAGATATTGATAACAACATACCAAACTTTGGGGGGACATCAGCCACTACAATATCCATGACCACACTTTTCATGGGCAGTTGAAACAAGGTCACGACCAGGTCTTTGATAACTCCTAGGCATTGAACTTTTCTGGAGTCAAAGGAATAGAGGTCATGATAGGATCGAGTGACTTATAGCCCTAATTCTTCCATGACAGTTTTGGGCATGAGGTTGTGAGAAGCCCCCGAATCCATCAGGCAGTTGTGCAGTACCTTGTCATGTATGTTCAAGGAAGTGTTTAAAATATTGAGAAGAGATGTGACGGCTACTTGCATTCGCAAGAAGATGATTACAATGAGGCTCTGAAGGCCTTTTTACAATAAGAAGGAATTCCAAAAACCCTAGACATCCAAAAACCTAACCCTAGGAGATGAAGCGCCAAAATTCATGTCGGCCCCGTTTGGGTAAGTGAGTACATCAACTTCCCGGGGTCGTAACTTTTGCATATGATCTTTGTTTTAGGCATGTGATAGCTCGTTGGAAAGGTATCGTCAAGGAGATTCATTTTTTGGGCTCAATTATGCCTTTGTCTATAATTTAGAACCTCGATCTTGAAAAACCTTCATTTGGGCCCTCAAAATGGCCCCAGAAGTTAAAACCTACTAAAAATAGTAAATTGCCAAAATTGCCAGAAAATTGTTTTGAACCATTTGGAAAAGGTGGGTGGCCACTGATATCCACCTGGATCAAAGTCAAGTTGTCAAGTTTGTTTGATTGGCTGCATCCACAATCACTGGAGAAAAATATGTCTAATTGATCGCATCCTCAGTCACTGAAGAAAATCATGTTGTCTAGAATACCTCACTGGCTACTCCCTCTGTGATTGAAGCAATTCTTATCTCATGGTTGACTTCCTTTTCTATCATTGTAACAAAACCCGTTGAATCAATGGGATCCTCCATGGAAGGTACACAGCTCTCAGAAGCCTCCTACTCCTGCATCTTTTGTCTGACCTCCTCAACCCATGAAACATGTATGCTAGTCCTGGAAGATGTCTTTCTCCCATATGAACCTAAGAGGTAACTCCCTCTAGATGACCATCTCTCCCTCTGAGCTAAGTGATTCTCCTTGAGATCATGATCACTCTAAGATCACATACTCTATCTAAAACTTGACTCCTTCTTAATCTGCACGACCTCTGGGGTCATCTATTCCCTACCCATTGTCCTCCGCACAATCCTAGGAGGTTTCTCCTTCCTCCTAGATCCTTAGGGTTGTCTCCCTCAGAACTCTGGCTCCCTCTGAACCTGTTCTACTAGTGGGGTTGTCTGCCTTACCTTTAGAGGAGCTACCTGCTCCTCCTCCTCTGTCTCCCTGCTCTTGCTAGCCATAGCACCCATAAGTTGCTCCCTCAGCCTATATAGGTTTCCCTCCCTAACTCCAAGAACCACTTTTGATTTGAAGCTAGTTCATATATGTGCAAGCAATGTTTGTCGATATTGAAACAATATGTGATAGCCCTTCCTCTCAATCTTTGAGACTGAGAGGAAACTCCTCTTGAGTTCTGGCACCCATAACACATTCGACACCCTCAATATCTCTCCTTACTCCAATCCAAACAATATTGTACTGGATCCTCGTATTGAATGCTTGGATATAGTACCAAGCTCCACACATAAGTCTGAGCCAATCTCTGTGAGAGTGTTAAACAACTATCGTGCACCTATCATATGGCAAGATGCTACGTTGTCCACCAACCATATCTCCCTGCTAGATACTACACCTGAAAGGTCGGAGACCAACAATATCTCCCTCTGGAACCTGTCTGCAACATCATCAACCACTGTTGTTGATGTTTGTTGCCTTCTTCCTCTTCCCCTCTGGAGTGGACACTGTGAAGCATAGTGGCCAAAGTCATGGCACTGAAAGAATTTGATTTTGCTAAAATCTTTCTTTTGTCTCAGCTCTAGGGATGCCTCTCTCTCGGGAGAAGCTCTTCTTCTACATGGAGAACCTCTTCTACCCCTTTAAGTGTTGGCTGAAAGGGCTTGGTTCTCATCATTGCTACTCTTCAACATACCATCCATGTTCTCCCTGGACACCAACCAGGTCTCCTCCTGGATACAATCATTCCATATCCTATCAAAGGTGGGAAATGTCTCTTGTGCACATATCCCCTACCTGAATGGTTCCCAAGACCTGGGAAGACCTCTCAAAGCCACATTCACCAACTCAACATCTTGCACTGTCTCACCAATAGTTGTGAGTTGATCTCGGATCCGAGTAATCTTCATTAGATAATTAACAATTGTGTCCACACTGGTCATCCTAACATTCTGAAATTGGTGATTCAAGTGTAGCATCCTTCTAGTATTCTTGTTTTGGTAAATACCCACCAAAGAATCATGCATATCCTTGGCAATGGCTTTCTCAACAATGTGAGGAATCAAGTGGTCCTTCACGGACTCTAGAAATACTCACTTGGACTTCACTTATTCTTGTGAGATATCAACTCCTGTGGATCAATAGGAGCTACAAACACATATTCAACATACTCCTTGAGGTCACTCTCCTCTAACAGAAGGAGAACCCTTGCCTTCCATGCACAGAAGTTGGATGCCCCTTCCAGCATGTCCTCAAGCTTCAATGTGTTCACCATCTTGACCTGCCTGGGACAAGAACAACAACAACACTTCTCTAGTGTTGTAGCCAACAATATGTCTCAGGATTATCCCCTTTTCTTTAAATACCAAGATTTGATATCATGTTAGATTTTACTACAACTCGGATATGATCTAATGCTTCTATAATTATGCACAATTTACTTATTCAAAATGTAAACATAGATACATTGATATGCCTAACTTTAACACAATGGAACATAAACTTGCAATTTGATAATACACAAGTATTTAAACCAGAATTCAATGTTCTTAAGTCAAGAATCAATGGGCTCCTATACCAGGAATAATGGCCCAATATTTTACAAGGAATTTCCCAAAACACTTACAAATAATATGTTGTCTAAGGTCAGCTTCTTAGACCTACTCATCTATATTATTGTTTGGACACTTTTCAACGTGTTGAAGACTACTGTGATAGTCTTCCTTTGTTGTCGGCCACTTGTCCAACCCTCGAGCACATTGTTCTGGCCTCTTAATTTGTTGCTACAGATCTGCACCATCCCTCCCAAGGTTCACTCCTTACTGTTGATCACTTGTAGCTTCCATATAATTTTCCTATAGGTCTACGACCTCTTTCTTCTAGCAGTCTGGGCATTCTTCTTTATTTCCAACCTTCATCCCTTGTTGTGGATGCCTCAGTTGGGCCTGCAGCTGAGGCTAGGCTTGTTCCTCAACCCTATGGTTGCCCTGTCTTGGAAAGCCAACCCTCCTCCTATGGCTCAGCCTCTTATTTCACCCAAATCGGATCCTCCTCTATGTAGATTTTAACCTTGTACAATATTTTACTGCAAACATATTTTCAATAAAATAACAGAAAAGATACAATGAAAAATACACACATTACACAAATATTTTTCCCCTAGAAACCCAAACCAAGAAAACCAACATATTTTATATTCATTCATAATCATACATTGTTTACAATACAATATACATATAGGAGCCAGCGGAATCCAAAACCCTAACCCAATGACATGGATTAGTCAACAACCCTAATTCCTTAATCGAAAATGGAAAACCATCGACAAAAACCATGTGTCAAATAAACACCCAACAATGGACATGAAAATTGAGGTGACATGAAAAAAGAGGAAAAAATGTGACACGTTTCCTGAGGAAAAAAAATTTCTCAAGAGCACTGCCCCCAAACCCTTGAAGGGGGGCCTAGCATCCCCCCCTCAAACCCCCTGACACAATGTAGAAAACACTATAACTTAGTAGTGCAAAGGGAATTTCCGCAATAACTTTTTTTCTAGGATGTTTCAGACCTTGAAATTTTGAAGAGATGGAGGAGAGATCTTGGTGTACATGTGGTAAAAGTTTAATTTGTTGTTTCTTTGTAATTTTAGAGATATTCCCTATGGAAGGTAGGGTTTGTGAATTCTCCTAAAATCTATTTCAAACAGATCAACTTGGCACTTTTTCTATAACTTATTTTCTAGGACGTTTTAGACCTTCAAATTTTGAAGAGACAGAGGATATATATTGTTGTATATGTGGTAAAAATTTTAGATGTTGGTTAACTACAACTTTAGAGATATTCCCCATGGAAGTTAAGTTTCATGAATGCTCATGAAATCCATTTCAAATGGGTCAATTTTGAATTTTCACTATAACTTCTTTTATAGGACTCTTCAGAGTGTGAAAGTTTTACAGAACAAAGAAGACGTATATAAGTATCTCAGGTAAAAATTTCAGATTATGGTTCGCTACAATTTATGATATATGCTCTATGGAAGTTCGAGTATGTAAACGGTCCTGAGATCAGTTTCAAACAGGTCAATTTGGCATTTTCACTATAACTTATTTTATGGGACTCGTCAAACTATGAAAATTTTGATGAATAGAGGAGACATACAGTTGTATCTCATGTAAAAATTTTAGATGTTGGTTCATTGCAATTTCTGAGATATCCTTTGTGGAAGTTAGAGTTTTTGAATGATCCTAAGATCAGTTTCAAACACGTTAGCTTGGAATTTTCACTAAACTTCTTTTGTAGGACTCTTCAGACTGTGAAAATTTCAAATAACATAGGAGACATACAGAAGTACCTCAAGTAAAAATTTCAGAATCAGATTTGCAAAATTGGATTTGTGGCATGATGTAGAAGTTTGTTCTTGGTAAGAGGCCCAAAATAGAAATATTTGTGGAATTTACCATTTGGAAATTCAAATTTTGGTCAAACCTGGTAAAGGCAGAAGAAGTGAGAAGACCTAATGAAGGTATAAGTAGTGAGTAGACCTAGTGCGGGAAGAAGCAACAAGAAAAACTGGTGAAGGAAGAAGTAGCAAGAAGACACGATGAAGGTTGTTCCATCTCACAAAAAGGGATTGGTGTATCTTGCTAAGTTGGTACTTAGCGGTGGGGATTGGTGTCTATGAAGATGTGTAAGAGTAGGTTGGTGTCACTCAAACAGAGACATTGGTTTATCTTGCTAAGTTGGTGCTTAGCGGTGGGGTTTGGTGTCTCTAGTATATTAGTGTTTACAAAGATCTGTAAGAGTAGGTTGGTGCCTACAAGGATTTGTACCAGTGGGGATTGGTGTCTCCAGTACGTTGGTTCCTACAAATATTTGTAACAATAGGTTGATGCCTAAAAATAATTATAAAGAGAATTTGTGTGGTTTTCTCTCGAAAGGGTTTCTACGTAATTCTTTTGTTTCATGTTCTGCAATTAATAGATCTCATATGTGATTATTTTCTTATGGTTGATGAATGTTTGAAAAAGAAAAAATTGTCTTATACTGATTCACCCCCACCTCTCAGTATAAGTGTTTTCTCAACATAGAAGACCTTGAATCTTCTCAATTTTACCTTTATAGATGAATCTTAGAGAGAATATACTAAAATTACAAGAAAATTATGCATGGTATGCAGATGTAAAAATTCCCAAGTATAAGGGATATACTTTGGATAATGATGGATTGTTGAGATTTCATGGAAGAATTTATATACCTCCAAATGAAGAAATTTGTATGTTGATACTCAAGGAAGCACACAGGATAGCATATATGGCTCATCCTAGAGTGAAAAAAGTGTATGTGGATTTAAAACCGCTATTATTTTGGAGTGGAATGAATAATGATGTAGTATATTACATGGCTAGATGACTAAAATGTTAACAAGTAAAGGATAAGCATCAACATCCAGTAAGATTATTGTAGCCACATCCAATACAAAAATCAAAATGGGATGTGATTTTGATGGAATTCATAGTGGGATCACCTATAACATCAAGGAGACATGACTCAATTTTATCAGTAGTGGATACTTTGACAAAGAGTGTGCATTTTATTCAAGTAAATAATATTTATCAAGCACCAGAAATAGCAAGAGTTTTTATCAATTAAATAGTGAGCCCACATGGAATTATGAAAAATATCATTTCAGAAAGAGGTTCAATATTTACAGGAAAACGATGGACTACTTTCCAAGAATCCTTGGGAACACAACTTAATTTTACTACTACATATCATCCTAAAACTATAGACAGATAGAAAGAATAAATTAGGTGTTAGAGGATATGTTGTGTATGTATGTAATGGATAAGTAGAATCATCGAGAAGAGTATTTACCTCTTGTGTAATTTGAAAATACTAACAGTTATTAGAGTTCGATAAAGATGGCATGTTTCAAGTTTTTGTATGGTACGACCTATAGAACTCCTCTTATTTGGGACAGACTTGAAGATAGAGTTCTAATTGGACGAGAAATTATTCAAGAATAGAAGAGAAAACAATCCGAGAAAAAATGAAAGAAGCTCTAAATAGAAGAAAATGTTATGTGGATGCACATGGAATAGATAGAAGTTATAAAGAAGGGGAAAAGTGTATTTACAAGTTAGATCGCACAAGAGTTTGATTAAATTTGTCAAGGGAGCCAAGTTGTCGCCACAATATGTTTGGTCATTTAAGATCACTGAAAGACTATCACTGGTTTCTTATCGTCTTGCATTACCATCATCTCCAACTTGCATAGTTTTTTTCATGTGTTTTCTTTGCGTCATTATATTTTAAATCCTTCTCATGTTATTGATTGGATTCATTTGCATATGTCGAATGAGGGGGCCTTGAAGACCAAACCAATTCGTATATTGGACCATTGAACTCAACATATTTGATTTCATTTGGTCAACCAAATAAAGGTCCAATGGGATAGTTATATACCTAGTTCATCTACTTGGGAGGATGTGAATGAGATGTGTCATCAGTTTCCTTATTTATTTTAGAACTTTGAGATGAAGTTTCCTAAAGAGGGGTTATGTGTAGTGCCCTCTTTTTCTTTGAATTTATTTGACTAATATGATGTTATTATTTGAGGGAATGTTGGTTACAATAATGACCATTTGGTTGAAAGATACATATATGGATGATGTGATCTTGACCTTTAATCAATTTTAATACGATTATTATTTGATATGTACATATATCTTTTATGGTTTATTATTTGATATTCCCGTGATGCTATGGAATATTGGAAATGAATACATGGTTACATGATGAAATCTATTATGTTATATGATGTTATTGATGGTTTTTTAAGTGCGACAAGAAGAACCACATGTGCATATGGACTCTAGATTTAGTCAAAATATGTGGACTCGTGATAGGGTTAGGTTATGAATGATTGACATTTATATGGCATTGCTTGTTGTTTATTCATGACTATTGTACAATGTTTTTTGATATGTTGTCTCTAAATGTGTGCAAAGACAGGGAAACATTTGTTAAATAAACTTAGACATGGGAAAAGGGTTGTGTGATGAGATGTGACATGAGTATTATCAGGGAGAGGAGGCATAGGTTTCATATTCCTACCTACTAGTCTCCCTTCCATGTAATAGGTTGAAAATTATGTGTTTTAAGTTTTTACCTTGAAATTACACATTTCCATAATGATAGGCCACATATTCAGTCACTTACAAGGTCCTACTGAGGGGTGTGCAATAAGATGTCAATGATTGTTCCTCAATGACCATTAATCTCTCACCAGTGGTGATTGATTTAGGTTAGTTAAGTCCCAACCATAAAACTATCCCCCATCATTGAAAAATGATACTTGAAGGGCATGTAGGGACATGACACCCTTGGTATCATCCACTTGAAGAGTTTTAGAGGTTATGTCTAACTCTTGGTGCACGTTAATTGAAGAGTTGTAGTGATGATGTAGCTCTTGGTACTAAATAATTGAAGGCTCTAAGTTAACTTGGTCTCACCCTTGGTATTGAATTTGATTTAGTTTATGTATACTTTGGAAAAAAGTATTATTTGACATGTGCATTTTATTTTAGCATGGGAAATTGAAGGAATTGTGTGGGTGGTTTTATTGATCATATAAATTTATGCACATGTTTGGTAAAAAGGGAAATATAATTTATTTTATAATTGAAAATGTAAATACATATATAAAAAAGTGAGTTAAATAGAAAGAAAGTGATTTTATTTAAATGGAAAATAACAATAAAATGTGCACCCACTCAATGAGGAAAATGAAAATGGATCTAGGGAACATCTAAGAGTAAAAATAAGAGAAGAGGTTTGGATGTGATAAATAAGATCTCTATTTTGAATTTTAAATAAAAGAATTATGTGTGCATGGAACAACACATAGGTGGGTGAATAGTATG